>BPLR01001875.1:0-153984 GCA_021605095.1 Caerostris extrusa
AAAATATTTGCTTGTTATAATTTGTCTCATTTTCATAATCGCAAATAGAATTAAAGTGTACAATTAAAACTATGTTTTGTTAATTCTATACTTAAGTTTAGACAATAAAAAACAATTATTTATGCAAGAAAAAGATTAGACAGCATTTTTTACATTAGGGTTGTTGGATTACTCCGTGTATTACTAACTATAAAAAACACTTCGTTCTCTTCAATACAATTTTTATACAAAAAAAAAAAATATTTCAGAATTTAAATTTAATATTAAGTTATTGGATCATTGCCGTGTATTAACTGTATTTTTTTTAATTTGATTGTACTTATATACTATTTTTACATCATCTCTAATTTTTTGTCAAGAAAATAAGCGATAAAGCATTTTTTCAAAGACTAAAAGAAAAAAAAAGGTGATTATTTAAAAAACCAAGGGATATTCTCAAATAAAAGGAACTTTTGATGATACTAGTTAATTTATTGTATTTTATTTTTATTAAATTAAATTAGATTGAGAGACTTTTCTAGTAAATTTTTGAAATTATTCCACAAAATTTTCATAATTTTGATAAAAGTTTAAAAACATTGCAGTTATTCGTTTTTGAATTTATTTAATTTCTTAATTTACTTCTTATTTTTATGTATTTCTAAATTTATAATGTATTTAATTACGTATTAATGTGGAAAATTAAAAATTTAAATACATAAATAAATATGATATATACTTTTTTAATAATGTACTTGTAAAATTACATTTAAAATGTTGTAATTTATCATTTTAAATTATTAAGTTAAAAACAAAAAAAAATTTCTACAAGATACTCGAAATCGAAACATGGTCTAAGTTTAGAAAAAAACTCGAAATCAATACATAAAAATTCCCATGAGATACTCGAAATCAATACATAAAATTTCCATAAGATACTGAAATCAATATAAAAATTTCCATGAGACACGAAAATTTGAAAAGGTTTAAAAAACATTGCAGTCATTTTTGCTCTAGAATTTATTTAATTTTTAAATTTAATTCTTATTTTAAGTATTTCTAAATTCATAATGTACTTAATTACGTATTAATATGAAAAATTAAAAATTTGAATGCATAGATAAATATATTTATCCCTTTTTAATTAATGTACCTCATAAAGTTAAATTTTAGTTGTTGTAATTTATTATTTAAATTAATTACGTTCGTTGTAAGTTAAAAAACAAAAAAAAAAAAATTCCATGAGATACTCGAAAATTCTGAAAAGGTTTAAAAAATATTGAAGCTATTTGCTCTAGAATTTATTTAATTTCTGAATTTAATTTTATTTTATGTATTTCTAAATTTATAATGTATTTAATTACGTATTAATATGAAAATTAAACATCTGAATGCATAAATAAATATGATATATCCCTTTCTAATTGTGTACCTCATAAAGTTAAATTTTAGTTGTTGCAATTTATCATTGATATTAATTACATTCATGGTAAGTTAAAAACAAAATGTTTCAAATACAATCTTGCTAGAAATACTCTAAGTGAGTAACATGAAAGAAAAATTGTTCACTCAAACATAGTTTTTTTCTTACTAGCAATTTTCGTAATATATTATCGTATAACGTTTTAAAAGCAACGAAACAGAAGCAATTTTTCCAAGTGATGCAAAAGGACAAGCATTGTCTCAAGGCAACAAGGCAATGAAACTCATTTCCTAATTAACGTCTAGACTTAAGTTCCGCTAAAATTAATAAAAACTTGACCTTTCAACCACAATATTCCGAGTGTGGAAAAAAATGAGAAAGTCCTTTGACTTTCGCTGCTTAAAATGTAAGCTCGAGAAACGATTAAAGCTGTGGTTCTCAAAGGGTGCACTGTGGCTCTCTAGAAGGGTGCACTCTGTGGTATTCCATAGAAATATGTGCTCATACATAAAAATAATTATAGATACTCTTTTTTCTTAGTTTTCCCATTCAAATTTGGTATAAACTGTTGTATATAGATATACAACTGTATAATACATCTGTTATAGTACTGTTATAGATAGATACATGTACAAACAACTAAATCTTTCTGGGTTTTTTTTTTCCCCTTTCTTCACATAAAAATAAACTAATAATCAATAATTTCAGTTAATTCTCATCTATGTGTGGAAAAAATGGAAGGGAAAGTCCTTTGACTTTCGCTGTTTAAATATGTAAGCTCGAAAATGGTTGAAACTCTGATTCTCAAAGTATGCGTCAGCGCGTACTGATGAGCACCATAAGATTTCAGGTGCTCCCTGTGGTGTTCTAGAGAAATATATGCGCAGATACAAAAATAAATATATTTACTCTTTTTCTTATCAGTCTTCCCATTCAAATTTAGTACAAACAATTGTATATAGATATACAACTGTTTATACATAGATATATGTACAAAAAAACTAATCTTTCTGGTTACATTTTTTTACTCCTTTCCTCATATACAAAAATAGGCAAAACTGCAATAATTTCCATAATCAATAAGTAAGTAATAATTCCGTTAATCCCATCGGTGTGGAAAAAATGAAAGGGAAAACATCCTTTGACTTCTCTGCTTAAAAATGTAAACTCGAGAAATAGTTAATACTGTGGTTCTGAAAGGGTGCGTGAGGTACATATACTGTGGTTCTCAAAGGTGCATACACAAATGCGGGCTCAGGTGCTCCCTGTGGTAATCCAGGAAATATGTGCCCTGATATAAAAATTATTATAGTTACTCTTTTTGTTATCAGTTTTAGTATTCAAGGATAGTACAAGCAGTTGTATATAGATATACAACAGTATATAGTACAGCTGTTGTATGATTGTTATAGATACATGTATAAACAACTATCCTTTCTGGGTTATCTTTTTTTTCTTTTTCTTCACGTAAAAATCGATGCGAATACGCCAAAGAATACTATCGAGAAACTAGAGTGATAATTTCCATATTTAGTTAACAGGAACGTTAGCATCTAAGTGATTTTCAATGTTAAAAAAAAAAATTTCCATGTGGAATTTTTTTTTTTTTTTTTTTTTTTTTTTTAACATTGAAGATGACTTAGAAATTTTGGGGATGGATTTTTAGTATGTAAGTTGTTTGGGAATCGAGAATGTTTAACTCATTAATTTTTTTTTTTTTTTTTTTGATTAATGATTTTTTTACATTTCAAATGCTTTCAATTTGCTGGAGTTTAATTTCTGCAGTAAATTTCCCATGCTTAATGTATTAGAAAACATTTCTAAGAAATAAGAATCAAACTATTTCTATGAAAAGATTCCCTTTTTCATCCTATTCGTGTTGAAACATTTAACGACAATATATCTCAAGGTATAAAGATGGTCTAATTATTTATCCTGGATGGTAAGACCGGTTTTTTGAAGAGATTTATTAAGCAAGATGTCACATTAGTAATTAGAAAAATTAAGCATAAAACTAATGTGTTAACTAGTTTTGAATCATAAAGTTAAGCTTGCATTGTTTTTCTGTAAATGAACGCGACAAAAGCTATTAATATTAAAATATAAATCTGACTATAAAAAACTGAAAACTGATTAATTGCTTTGATATATGAAAGGTATTGAAGACAACATAATAATTAGTCTTCTCTTTTCTAAATGTGAACAAAAAGAGACAGGATATAATAATTAAAATCATGTTTAAAAATTGAAGTTTTTAGATCCTCAGTACATATTTATATGCATTATCAAACTATTGAACCATTATAAAAGGCATAACAAAAATTGCAGAAGTGAATTTTACAGCCGTTATTCCCTAAAAAGAGCTTAAAGTTTCAACAAGTAAACTAAAATTTATTAAATTGAAACGAATATTATATTCCTAGAGATGGTTAGAATGTGCTCCTTCAATATATTATAGAAATCTGAGTATGTAAATAATTGATTAATTGTTCTGATAATTGGAAGTGTACAAGTCAAAAGCATTTTGTTTATCTTTAACTATGCATTGTTTGTTTGCAGTTAAAATGGTTTTAAATATGCCTATATTATGAAAAATAAATAAAATATATTAATATATGTCAAAATCATTATAGTTTATATACCTAAGTACGTTTTGTTATATACCATGCTATAGTTTATATACTTCCTATAGTTCATAGTAAATAATTTAAAGAGCATCTATGTATATTATCTATGCACACACACACACATGTATGATTGTACATTTAATATACATAGTGTGTGTGTATGTGTGTACATTTAATATACATAGATAAAAAATTTTAAATCTTTTAAATTATTATTTTGTGTGTGTGTGTGTGTGTGTGTGCGTATAATAAATTAATTTTTTATTATTTTATTCATATACATATTATTCTTTTTCATATGAATATATAGATATGAATAATATTCTATCAATTGTAATTTTTTAGTTATCTTTTAAACTCTCTTACTATCTTATAATTATTAAAATTTAAAATGTATTAAATTAAATTTTTTATTGTCAAAAATTATATTATCAAAATTTTTTATTATCTATTAAATATTTTTGACATCTTCATTAACTGATAGAATCTATTATTATTCAGAATCCATTATTACTAAATTACTCAGTCTTTTCCATATTAAATAAAAGTATGAAAAATTCCAGTTTGCATTTAAAATCTTTTATTTCTTACAAAACCACGAAGACTATCCTTGAAGTTTCTTTTTCCATCTTCTCTAAGTTTTGGAGGAAAAAAAAATGGACACTCCCCTTCGTTTTAAACCTACTGATCAAAAGAAAAACAAAGCAAAAATGGAGTCCTATAAAGAGGACCAACGATTCTATTTTATGGCAGCAAGCACATCCACTTTGCTAGTTATCCTTTATCTCATCCTTTTGTTTCACCATGACAGACAAATCGAGATCGTTGGGGTCAAGACGAACTTAACGAACCATAAGCGAAAAAGGTATTATGGAGAACGAAAACAGGACAATTAAGTTAAAACCGCCTTTGATTTAACGAATCTTGACAGAGCGAATAGAAAGTAGGTTTTACTGTCTTCAAACAGACAGTTCCAACGACTATTTTTACCCTCTCTTTTTCTCTTCGTTCACTTTTTTTCTGACTTTTCGTCTTTTGAATAGCTGCTTTTATTTAAATCATATCAGATGTGGTCACCACAAAGAGTCTAATCTTATCTCATATCCTCACTTGATAAAATTTTTCTCTCATTGCTCTAACAGGGTTTAATTTTACTTTTACCATTTATCTAGAGACAGTGTTTTTGTATGCTTTTTTTAAATAAACTGCTTGATATTTTTGCATCCATCCTATAGTGTGTGCGTGTGTGTGTGTTTGTTTGTGTGTGTGTATGTGTGTGTTTATGTGTGTTTGTGTGTGTGTGTATGTGGGATTCTGAAAATAGATGTTTTACTTTTACGGAGTAGGGTTAATGCCCGATGCTCAACAGTCATATTAAACCGATCTACGGTTAAAAGTAGAACCATTACAAATGTCCATGGGACGGCCGAAAAGCGAACCCCAAACCTTTGAAACCGAGTGATAGTCAACTGGCCATATCCGTCCTATTTTCCTATCCACATGAAATATCCTCAATCTTTGAAATCTAACATATTACCATTCAAATCCATCGGAAGAAACTAAACCAGCAACCATAACCTCTTTCTAACATTATAACTAATATCAATTAACTATAAAAACAAATTTGTATGAAATAAACAGAATAATAGTTCTTTATAATAAATTTCAAGAGAGGAATATAACATTAAAAATGTCCTATAAATAAAAATAAAAATTTTATAGATTCAAAAAATATATAATTTTTTTAAATAAAAACCTTTTAAATCCTTTTAAGAAATATGTTTAAGTTTGATATGAACTGTTTTTTTAAAAGAGATCTTAACCTCGCTTTTTGAATCCAACGGAAAGCGAAAGGGTTTCCAACCAGTGTATAAATTGAATCCAATCCAATCCAACAATTGAACCCTATCCAACCTTTGAAATACATGCGGGGATATTTTTTTGCTTCATTTCATTTCGAGTTTCGTACTTTAGGTCTCTGAGGTCAGAAAAAAAACGCACTATCTGCCAGGCCCAGAATTAAGAAGCAAAAATAAAAAATTTAGAGGTTTAATATTTAAATTTAATAAAGTTTAACGGGGTCATGTAATGCAGCTAAAATAATAATAAAAGTTAAAATTATTTGCGTAACTTTTTTTTACAAATGTAATTTTTCTTTCGTAAATTACATATGAATACTTATTTTACTGAATAACTTTTAAAAAAAAAGAACAAATTAATTACTATTGCATATTTATTGAAAAATTTAATTAAATATTTTAATAAAAAACAGTCCAAATCTCGATGATAGATTTCATTGAACATACACATATAGTTAAAAAAAAAGTTCAGTATAACTAGAACTTAAACTACAAATTGGTTTTTTTACAAATATATGTGCAAAATTATATAAAAAGTATGTATACAAAGAGAGCGATAGAGTTGTAAAGTAGAACTTGAGCAAAAGAAAACACATTTTAAATGTTAATCATCACAAACTTCTATGAAATTACTTTGAAACAAAATATTTTTGTTTTTAGTCACTTTTACAAATGTATGGACGTTCAGAACAATGATAAACAATTTTTAAAAGTTAAATGAAAACATAGATTATGCTTTCAATTGTGATTGATTACTTTTCTACAATTGGTTTATTATGCGACTATTTAGATAAATATTTTAGATTTAATATATAATCATAATGTTCTTTTTAAAAGATTTTGAGAAAAATTTGATAATGTGATCCTTTCCGTAAATTCCGATAAAATTTTCAGGAAATAGTTTTAAATATAAATAAAATACACAATATTAGAATATTTATTTAAAAAGGGAATTAAATTGTGAAAGCTAAGAGTGATTATTTACAGGGACATTGTTCATATTTTATTTTTAAGAAAATTTTAAAAAGCAATTTATTTCTCATATCCAGCAGTTTAAAATGCACGAATCTATTTTTTTAAATAAAAATACAAAATATTATCTATGTATGACTATGCATTACAATAATATATACGATATACATAATTAATTTGGTTATAGTAAAATTTTATGCTATTATTTTTAAGAAACCAAAGGTAATATTTAGTTAAACTTTCAAACCTTTTTATATTATCTTTAACAATGCCCTTTATTATGTGTATTATTTAAATAAATATGTAATTATGAAAATATAAAAAATTATGTAATATGAATAAATATATGAAGAAATTGGAACGTTTTGAGGTTTTAGAAACACCATTCCTAAGTAACTTCAAACAGTCTCTTTGTGAGAAAAGTAATAAAAAATTTGTTTTATACATGATACAAGCTTTAATGTTCATAACAATCCTTCTATTCACAATTTTTTATTTATTATTTCATCAAAATATTTGGAAGAATAATAAATATCTCTTTTTTACTCAATTTCCTTTATCCAGGAATACTGAAATATAATAAAGATTATCAACGCTCGTCAACTACAACGTTATATTCTAATAAAAAAATTTTCAAAGGTGTACTCTTTCTGCAATACTATCTGTTACACAAATTATGAACCATCGATGAAAACATGTTTTCAATCCTGAGTAGCAGGTCAAACGTGTAGCTATTAAAGAATTGACCTTCTTTGCGGTGTCGTCTATGTCAACTCTTTATCAAGAAAGCTTGGAGTTATCCATTGATAACAAATAGAAACAACAAAAGTAGAGATATAGATTCTTGTTCTATATCTAAAATGCCTCGGTATATTTTTTGGAGACATCAATTAAGAACTCTTTCAATTTTGAATTATGTGTATCACTTATACTTCAATAGCTATCTATTCTGCAGAAAACAAGGCACCATTCCAATTACAATTACAATGTGGATATAGTGTAATACATATAGAGTGGATATTATTTTAATGCGTCCCTTAAGGTGCATCCTGGGTATAGCTAAATCTGCTACTGACATTATACCTCTGTGTCGAATTACTTTAGGCTTTTGCCATTTGACACTATATTTTCCGTTTATTTTTATCTCCGTGATTTACCTATTTAACCTAGAATTTTAATTAATATATATTTGATATATAGGTTTTTCCACAAATTTTGCAGACTTTATGGTCTGTCAAACCTTGACTAACAATTTTTTATATATATAGCTGTGCCCGGAAATGTGTTCAGTAACCATCAGTGGGCGATGTTTCAATTGCTTGTATTTGAATGGACATGTCACATAGCTCGAATTTCTATCTTGAATTCTTTTTAGCTAAATGTAAATTTTTTCACGAGATGTTGTTCTCAACCTGAATGTGAGTGGGGCAGTTGACAGCACAATTATATGAGTCCATAAAAACCAACAGAACTTCACCGTAAACTAAGGGTTTAATAGCATCGGTGTTTTTTTAATTGGTTTTAACATAACTATCTCTGTAAGGTTAGTAGCATCGAGATTACTTATCACATTCCTTAAAGGACAAATTGCTGAACTTGATGGTTGATGTTTTAACAGTTTCACGCAGACACATTTGCCGTGTGTTGAAAAGTGGGATATCACTTCAATAAAATTTAGGTTCATCGCTGAATTGGTAGAGATGGACCAATCGCATGGCTACCACAGTCATCAAATTTCAATCCTGGATTTCTTCTTGCGTAAATACATGAATCTCTGCTACGTACACTGAATACATGAATCTCTGCTACGTACACTGAATACATGAATAGCTATACACTTTGGTAATACATGAATAGCTATACACTTTGGTAATACATGAACGTTGTTACGTACTACCTCGGTATGGTAGGTGGCCTGGTGGCCAAGTGGCTAGCGCTCTGGTCTTTGGCATCCCAGGCTTCATGTTCGAATCCTGGCGATGTCATGGATGTTTGTGAGTGGTTCGGAATCCACGTTAAACTGTAGGTCCCGGTCTGTTTAGCCCAAAAAGAGTGTATAAGATGACCGTAGAGCAACAAACCAAACCAAACCAATCTATATGGTAGTAGCATCGGGATTTTTATCACAATTCTTAAAGGAAAAATTGTTGAATTAGATGGAGGAAGTTCTAGCAGTTTCACAACATCACATTTAAATTGTTCAGAAATATGCATTATTACTTCAATAAAACCTATCCTCATCGCTGGACTGGTAAGGTGGACCAATCACATGGCAACAAAATCTCACTCTAATCAGTCCTAAAATCTGACGCTAGCATTTCTTCTTGCGTGAATACATGAATCTTTGGTACACGAGATATTTAAGCTTCACCGTCAGGAGCGTGAAAACAACAACACGTGTCCATGACACACCTGCCTAACTGAAGCGGCTCCTGTCAATTCGTGTGTCGAAGTTTTGAAACGTGCATTCTGGTGCATGAAAGAAAGCTGGAACATCTTCTACAATATAAAAATTATTGTTTTCTTCGTGTGCATCGTAAATTTTGCTTTTGTTAACAAGTTTATAATGACACTTCTGTGACATCATTTCAGTGTCAGTCTGCCGTAGTACCACCCAGTTTGATTTTTGGATCCAATTACCAGTTATTAAGTTGTTCGTCGTGTTCTGACAGCCAGCACTCATAAATTATAAACAATCTGTTCGGACAGTAATTTAAAATATAATTTACACTCCCCATGCGAGCAATGAAAGAAGAAATTGTTTGAAATTCCAAATTGCATTCCATAAATATAATTAGTAATATATTTGTTCAGCTTTCACTAATTTCCAAATATTTATTTTATGTATTGAAATAAATATTGCGTAATATTATTATATGTAATAGTATATGAATACATGGTACAATGCAAAAAAGTTGGGTTTTTTGTTGTTGTTGCTGTTGTTATTTGAAAAAAATTTAAATGAGTAAATACTAATAAATAGAAGAACCAAAAGTTACCAAAAATTGTGAAATATATCAATCAGTATTAAATAATTATTGATTTTCGTTACTCTCTTAATATGTACAATACTAAACGTCTGAACTGAAATTGACCATAAAAGCAATTAATCATTTAATGGAATAATAGAATGTACGAAATAATTCTCTTGACTTTGAACGCGAATGGTTGAAAAGATGGATTTTTCCAAAAGGCATACATACTGATAATTCGACTAAAGCAAGGTAATTAGACAATCATCATATAAACTAGCTAATATTCATAATTTCATTAAACTGAATGCAAGCACATCTTCATCCACATATATTGCAACATCAATTAAACTGAATAAAAGCACATCTTCATCCAAAAGCAACATCAAATTCCGTCAAAAATAAAATAAATATATATATATATACCCTTAACTCAGTAAAAATTAATTTAATTTTAAAAAAAAAAAAAGATTTAAATCATTTTCAAAATGAAATTTAAAAAAAATTTAATATCACTCTAACTATCTTTTTATCTATAGATTTCACAAAGAATTAGCATTATATTATACGCATTTTTAAGTGGCTCTAGTTTTGGTATACAATAAACATTCTACAAAGCTTACTTTGCTTTTTCAGGATATAGCATTCCAGAAAAAACATGCTTTATGTAATTATACTTATCCATTCAATCATTAAAAATTACTCATTTAATTTGGTAATTTTTTACTAACACTATCCGTAATTAATTAATTACAAATTTTATCGGTAATTTTTTTTTTTAGAAAAAAGTGGATACCAATTACACTCAATAAAAAATGCGGTACTTAATAACGGTACCTTGGCGACCAGTTGCGACAATAAAGAGCACACGCACCAAAAATACAGATTTGGCGCCAATTTCTAAAAATTTTGTTCCAAATAATAAAATATATATGAAACACTTCATTTAAAATCAAAAGCTTTCAAAATATTTTTATTCAAATAATAAAGATTTTAAAAACCGCCAAGTCTGTCGCCAAAATATCGTTAATACGTTACCAAAAATACATAATTTGAAATTGTAAATAGCATTGTTTCTTTAAATACTATTTAAAAATTTGAAAGGTTACTTTTCCCTCAATCAATATTAACTAAAACTTTAATGCGATACTTGAAGCAGCGCTTTTAAAAAATGTCAACTTTATAAATCTTAAAATATTTTAACATGTTTTACTTATTCTATTATTTTACATTTTATTTATTATTATTATTATTATTTATCTTATTATATATAATATATAATATATTATATATAAGAATTATATAAATGCATACATTTTACAGTTTTATGAGTATTACTGATGAAAAACGAAAAAATAACTTTAAAAAAAAATAAAGTATAAAATTTAAAATGAATTATTTAGCAAATTGATAGGAAAATAAAAGTTCTCTTCAATTAATAATACTCTAGTTATTTAAAGATTCGCAACATTTAATATTTATTTATTATAAAATATTGAATTAAATAATATATTTTACGTTGATTTAAAATGTTATTAAATCTTTATGAACTTTTATGCTTCATAATTTGATATAAAACTGAAATGTGTGTTAATTATTTCTTACATAATAAAAATACAGGATTTATCAATAATTTAATATATTAAAGTTACAATTTTTGAACAACTTTTTCTTTAAAATTTTTTTAAATTATCTATATTTATCCATAAAATTTTAAATGAAGATTAATAAAATATTATACTCATTTTTTTAAATCACTCTAAATATTTAAATAATAAATCTAAAACATTATTAAAATTATGTTTCCAAGAACAAAATTTAGTCCAGAATAATTATACAAATTACTGTAACATTAAACTTATTTTTAAAGTTTCTATAAATTTTAAAAATGGATGTAATTATTATTAAAATGATCATCAACTGTTATGTATTAATACTTGCAATAATGCAATAATGTACTTGCAATAATTTAATAATTTACTTTGCAATAATACGATAATGTACTTGCTACAATGTGTGTTTACAATAATGCAATAATGCAATAATGTATGTAACAATGTATAATACAATGTATGTTGCATACATTATTGCAAGTTGCAATAATGTATGTTGTTTCCATAAATTTACCAATAGCCGTGCTCCAAATTATTGAATAACTTATTTAAAATAATAATAAAAGACACATTCTTAAATTATTACATTCGCAATACTTTAATTCAAATAAAAATTTTATTTTATTAATTTCACTTTTAATCGAAGGAATATTTTTCTAGTTTTATTAAATCTTTTAAAATTAAAGGTTATCAGGTTACCATACTCCCACTTTCCTTCATAGTTTATGCAAAAGAAAAAAAAAATGATTTAAAAAAATTCTACTGAAATCTGTTTCTAAATCTTTTCTCTAACATATTATACATAATACAAACGAAACTCACGTAAAAAAAATCAAGACGAAAAAAAAAATCCAACTCACCGTGTCTCCAGAACAATTGTTATCCATTCTCTGCACCTGTTGGCGGTGTGAGATTCAAATAGCCGTTACTATGGCAACACTGTGACGCAAAGCTTGTAATCAGAGGATCAGGAAACAGGCATATCTTACAATTTACCAGTTCCTATTTTGCAGCAGTTCCCCAAACCAAAAAAAGTAAAACAAAGTGCACCAACACCTGAGAACGGTTGATAAAAACAGGAAATCCACTTTCCAAGGAGTTAAAAATTCATTTATCAGAACTTGAACGTGTTAAGAACTTGCTCAATATCTGCATCTGCTTTTGATGTTTCTGCCGAGAGATTTGAAACAACTTTTTGGTTGAGAGTTAAAGGTAATGAAAAACAATACGGCGTGCCACTAAGGAACTGGATTGCTGTCACTTTAAAACATATTGTTTTCTAATGATAGATAGCTTTCATTCTGTAGAAGATGGTGATTTTTTTCTTCTAGCTGTTCTATTCTTTCTTCTGTTGGCGTTTAAATCCTTCACATTTATTTGCTCGTGACACAAGAGAGTAATAAAAGTTACCGTCTCAATTCTAAAGAGTTATCGATAGATTTATGAGCTCTTTAATCTCTTACGTGTCTGATTGGAGTAGAGAAGTTTATGTAGAGCGGATGTGAGTATTAATGAACGTGGGCCTGAAATAAGTTTTTAGTATTGTTGACATTGTTAATTTGCTACATGTTATAATCACTCTTCCTGCTTTTTGTTCTTGTTGTTTGAAAAGTTTTGAGAATTGAATTTTATAATTTGTAGTTCTCAAAAACGCTTATATATTGTATATATTTAAATTTCACAATTCAGATTTCAGTTCTTTAATTGTTTTTACTCTAAGAATTAGATATAAAAGCATTTAGTAATATTAAGAATTTAAAATCTTCATGAAATTAATGAATATTAAACAATGATTAAATTTCATCATTATTCGAAAAGTCATTCAAAAATTATTAAATTATTTTAATTATTATTTCATTATTCATCATTATTAAAATTATTAAAAACATTATTCTGAAAAATCATTCAAAAATTATTAAATTATTTTAATTATTATTTAATTATTCATCATTATTAAAATTATTAAAAACATTATTCTGAAAAATCATTAATTTTTATTATTATTCTTGTTAAACCAGCAAAGACTATAATTTCTTAAAATCAGCATTTACATCAACGAAATATATTATGTTCAAAAGTGTACAAAGTTAAAAAAAAATCTTAAAAGTTAAACATTTTTAATTTAACTTCGTATAACACACAAATTTTCTTTAAAAAACTTTCTAAATTCTATCTGACATAATTTAAGCAATTATTAATGGATGCATGACGATTTCTTCCAATATTATACGAGTCCATCTTGAAAACATGCACGTGAATTTTTCGCATCCAACTCAAGAACATCATTTATATAAATAATTTCCTGCTGTTATTCCTCTGAAATATATTATATTTCTTATTGTTTCAAGTATAAAACTTTGTTCATTTAAAAACTTATCTTTTGTTTTCAAGATAATACAAAAATAAATTATCCACGTAATTTTTTTTATCCGTATCACATAAATTGCTCACCAGACATCAACGTCAAAATAATCCGTCGCTGTCTATCAGTGCTTTAATCCCCACCGTATCAAAAGATCAGGGCAGATATGGTCTAATAATCCAATAATGAACAACCATCCCCGTGATAGCATGGTGCCGGTAGTATCCGGGAGATGAAGCTGTTCGCCGGGCAATGCGTGAGCTGTTTCTGGAGAAAGTGAGGAGAGGGAGAATGGTAAATACTACAGATGCATCCCCCACCCCCACCCCCATCAAAGCGTGCGCTGCTCTTCGTGATTCAGGACGAGTCTATTCACCAGACGGGGTGGAGAGGGTCTGGACATTATCATCTCTTTCTGGGCATCCAGATACACATCTTTTTTAACACCCTTATTTTTCATGAATAAGAATATTTTTTTCTCTTTCCTACCAGAGAAAGTTTGTTTTATAAATGCATTGGGTGGATATTTTTTTTTCTTTCACTTGGAGTTTCAAAGGAGCTCTTTCTTATCCGATTAAACATCAATCTCTTCACTCCTTTTTTTTTTTTTTTCTTTTTTTTTTTCTTTTTTTTTTTTTTTCTTTTGATGTGTGTCATGTGGTGAGAAAGGATGATGGGTGAGCTACAAGTTCTGAGGAGTTGTCATAAATTCCTGAGAAAAACACATACACGAAAATCCAGATGGAAAACATCATGTATCGATAAAGTGCAATTCGTTCAGTTATACATCCAAGCGATGTAGAAGATTTGTAATAGGTAGGCAAATCTTGGTTTTGACAAATAAAAAAAACATAGCAATTTAAGATCTTATATGTCAAGGTCAATCGTATATCAATGTCATTATACGATACTAAAAAAAAAAAACTTATAGAATATACTTTACTTATAGAAACTTATAGAAGCTAATATATAAACAGATAGATAGATATAAAGAACACAAAAATCAAAAAAGAACAAACAAAAAATGAACTAAAAGACACGAACACTTTGAATGCAGAAGCTGCTACGGTATTCGCTACACGCAAAAATGTATAACGAAAACAAGGCCAATATATATATATATATATATATATACAAATACAAATACAACATGCATACTGTTTGTATTTCAAGTAAGTTAAGGGGTAATCTTCTTTTCGTTCACTTCATTGTTTTTTATCTGGTTCTTAGTCAAAATTCACGAAATAAATACCCATAGTAATTGTATAATTATATAGAAACGAAATTTTCTGGTAAAATTGAACTTTTGATTTATTATTTCATCTGCTTCCATCAAAATTTGCTTAATATTCATACAAGAAATATATATATTTTACATAATTAACCTGTATAGTCTTATCTTAAGAGCTAATTTGTATAGAGTTCTAATGTTAAATAGAAATTTTGAATTTACTGTCGATATTTTAAGCCTATTTTCTTGTAAGAGTGAAGTGGATTTAAATAAGTGCAAATATCTTATTCTCACAATGTGTTAAAATACAAGTACTATATAGATAAAAGAGACTCAATTTAATGCAGTTAAATATCAATTTCGTCGGACATAAATTTATTTTTCTGTTTTATTTTAAGTATGCAGGAAGTAGAGACTATGAGCATACATTTGCATATTACATTTTATATGTATATATCTACAGATATCTTTGAATAAAAATGACTGCAAACTTTGAAAAATGACCACAAACTTCAAAAAATGACTGAGAAAAATTTATAAAACACATAAAAAGTCCTGAAGTTATTTTCTCTTTCTGCAATGGAGAAGCCTTCAAAATTTAAGGATCTTATAATCGAGATTAAAAAATCGAATCTCAAACTATCTCAATAATACCTTATAATCGAATTTCCTCTCGATTATTAAGGTACTATAATCGAGATGAAATTCGATCTCATATACATAGAAATTCTTGTTTATTTTGAAATTGAAACCCTATTATTTTAAAAATCCCTAAGTTCATTTTTTAAAATAATAGGGTTTCATTCAAAATAAAAAAATCTCCCTGATTTTTTGGAGTACCCAAACCAACGTAGTAACTCAAAACGTTATGCTTCATACGATACGGAAGATCATGATTATTTAAAACAAGCCAGCTTGTTGCATTGTATAACATTTTATAGCCAGATATAACATTACCAGTTATCGTTTCCGTTATATAAGTACTGTTCAGACCGTAACCGTATTTACATTCCTTATGTAATATTTCATTCTCCATAAGAGGGCGCTTTTTTGTTTGTCAAGTGTTTTCCTTCATGTATCGTTTTTCAGTTGAGTAATAAATGTCGTACAAGAACGTTGTGCCTCTCTACTTTTCATCCTAACCAAGTACTCTCTACTAATTAAGATTAAAGATTTGCCAACAACGAAACTTATAGATGGAAATCGACTTAATTTACCATTTATTTGTGTAAACTTTAATTGGATAAATATATATAGCTGGTGCCAAAATATGTCTATGTTAAAATGTATGAAAAAATATGTTTGTTAACATGCGACTAAAATATGTCTATGTTAACATATTGCATATTAAAATACGTGTATAAATATTATAAAAGTGTATAAATATTGTAAAATACGTGTATAAACATTGTATGATTGTTAACAGGCCATGATTGTTTGGCTAATCATCTTTTCGAATAAAAATATTTGCAAGCCCAAAATGCATGCTCTGCAGTCTTGGAGAGGACATGAATTCATCTCACCTTTCTGTCTGCCCTGCACATTTTTTCCTCTGCTGTGTATGATCGTTACTGGGAGGCTAGGGCCCTTATGGGCTAAACATGTCACTATGTGATTTCCTTTGATTCTCGTTGTTGTTTTCATGTTCCTTTTCATGTTTTTTTTTTTTTCTTTTTATTACTTTTTGTAGCCTGCCATTGGAAATAAAAAAAAAACCATTGTATAATTGTACTTTATTTGGATAATATATATCGTTTGTGTGAAAATATGTCTATGTTAACATGCGACTAAAATATGTTTATGTTAACACATTACATATTAAAATACGTGTATAAATATTTTAAAATTACGAAACTATTATTTTAAATATTTTAAGTTAATATAAATACAATATATCTGAATGAGAAACAAAAAAAAAAGGTAATTATTGATAAAATGACAATGGGAGACATTCTTTTAAAAAAGTGAAAGAAAAATATCGAACAAAATACAAAATAAAAGGACAAAAAAACAGGCATATTTGTAATCATCACATGTTGGTAAAATCTCAAAAGGGGCATATTTGCTATTTTGGTCTAACATAAAATATTAATCAATTAATTAATGCAAATAAACAGATAGTCAATCAATTAATGTAAAATATTCATTAATTATTAATTAATTAAAAATTATTTTCTATTTTAAGAAACGTATGCAGTGAGCCACAAAGTCATTAATCCTTTTGACAAGTCTAGTGAATTGATTGAAGTATACCGAAAGAAATAATAATAAATAAATAAATATATTGTGCTACCAATAAATAAAAATAAAACAAAAAATAAATAATAAAAATAATTCACAATAAATAAAAATAAAAATAATTGAAAAAAAATACAATGTTAGTAGTAAAAACGGAAAAATACTTTCTTACATTCCCGTTCTGATATTATATGCAAAAAGAAATTTAATAAACTCAAAATGCTAGTTCTAGTTTGCAACGAATTTGACAGAAAAATTTATATTTTTTCTTAAGTCGCATTTGTTTTTTTTTTTTTTTTTTTTTTTTGCTCTAAGAATATTAGGATTTTTATTTAGGCTAATGCTTGTTATATTTATACAAGAATAGCTTCCCCAAAGACAAAAATGCTGAGTTAACTACAAAAAATATAATAAATTCTTTATAAATTCTCGAGAAAGATTCGCATACCAGAATAAAACGGATAGAATATTCAGTCAGATGGTAAACATTGTGCATTTATATTGAATTACCTTCCAACGGGTGTCTTGATTCTTCGCAAATAGGATAAACAACTTTAAAATAAGACGAGCATAAACAATTTATGGAGCTTGCAGAAATAAAGACTATAAACAAGATTGTCTTTTATTTGCCACAAAGACTTTGAAAAAATACCTTTACATGTAAAAATGAAACAAATAAAAACAAATTTATAAAAAATTTTTACACCACACAAATTTGGAAATATTATGCATACTATTATAACGTTTCGGCCTATATTAAACTTATAACGACTTCAAGAAGAGGACCACTTTCAATGGGAACACTTTAATTTTATTTTCTAGCACTATATATATATATATATAATGAACTCTGGATTATTATGCAAAGAAATAAAAATTTAAAAATGTAAATTTTATCACAAGTGCACGCTTAAATCACAAGTGCAGTTCACTCCAAATTGAGATTTTCAGAGTTCTCCAGTCTACGTCGAAACTAATTGCCTGGTCTGCGGCAGTCCTTAATTATGACACGACGTGATACACAAAACCACTAGGGGTTCATTTTAAAAACAGGCGGAAACTACGGTCTATTGGCAACTGGCAACTGGCGTACCGTTTACGGAGTACCAACAGGGGGAAATACCCCTTAAACCTCCTCATCTTAAATCACAAATATGCTTGGAATTATAATAGGCTGCTTAATTATTGTTAGTAAATTAAAGATAAAACTTTCTAGAAATTCAAATTAAAAAGTAGGTACTCAGAAAAAAAAAAAAAAAAAAAAAAAAGATTTAAAAATACTATTGTTAAAAAGATAAAAAATAAAAAGAAGTTAAAAGTTTTAAACTCGGTACAATTAGGGACCAATTGTCGATGCCGTAGACATATAGCAAAACGTAAACAAACAAACTTTTTGTTTACCAACACACACAAGGGATTACGGCCTATTGAGTCACTACAGAGAAAAAAAAGAAAAACTACACTTCCGGTCGACTCGTTGCAGAACTCTCTCTCTCTCTTCTTCTTCGCCAAAAACCTCCTTTTCAAACAATCCGTCAAGGGACAGCTTCCCTCACTTCTCATTAGAGTAGACATTTCTCAGCTCATGGTCTATCCCTTAGTTGTTGTTAGTATCCCTTAGTCTTAGTCAACTCCCTTAGTTGTTTCGACCTATAAATATCGCACAGAATTCACTAATTTCCTGAGTCTCACTATACATGATACCGAATATCTACTATCAGCTTTATGGGTTATATATACTTGTCAAATAACACACAAACCTCACCCATGGGAATGAAATGCAAAAATCTTCCCATGAAAAAAAAAATGCTACACTATTAATTTTATAATGAAAAAACATAAATATTTGATGAAAATTTTCTTATTCTTATGTGATTTAACACCAATATTTTTCGTTTTTCATTTTTTTTTTTTTTTTTGTAATTTTAAAAGGCATACCACATTGCGTAAAAGAATTGTAGAGGACCGTTATGAAAATACCTCACGCACAAAGAATAACAAAGATTCTCCAACCGTGCGGTGCAACACCATATGAGAACTTTGATATGTTGAAAGGTGGCGCAATATACAGGGTGATTATAATTAATGTCTCACTTTCAAAATGCTGTGAAAAAGAACCACTCATCACGATGAGTTCAAATATGAATTGAAGATTCTTGAAGGAGGAAACGGTACGGAAAAACAAAAAAAGAAAGCTTAAAAGTGTATTAATAGATGGCGCTGTAAGCGGCATAAAAAAAAGTAATTCGGCTGCCAGTGATATTTTGAATCAAAATTACAACATATTTGGCATGAGCTACACATTAAACCAACTGTAGTGTTCAGTGTGCTTGATTGTTTCGGTTTTTTGACGGAAAAACGATTTCCAAGTTATTCAACAGTTGTGACACTGTTTGTAGAAAGCCCATTCACCACGGCAAGATCATACCAAATTGGACGGGAAAAATCGATGGAACTTTTTTTGATGACATACCGCTTATCCCTTTATCAAGTATTTTCAATTCAAATTTGAACTCATTGTGAAGAGTAGTTCTTTTTACAGCATTTTGAAAGTGGAACTTAATTATTATCACCCTGCATTTTCTGCTAATGAAAAATTAAATTGTTATAAATAAGTTAAAAAGGGGCAAAAGAATAATATGATTTACCAACCTTTTGATTAATGTAAACTTTAAAATTGACCATAATTTCGAACTGGTAAAAAACCCCATACTTGAAACGTAAAAATAGAAAAAAAAATACTAATTTCTTTGAAAACGAAGTATTTAAGCTGTCGTGTTCTTTCCGCTTACTGTTAAACCACAAGTCTGATCAACTAACCTAACTTTCTGTTTGTCTATTAGAAGGAAAAATTATTCTTCAAAACAAATTATGCAATTCATACAGAAGTTATGAAATTAGTTTGATTATTTTTGCATTAAGAAATAAATATTTAATTCAATTCATCAATTATTCATTGCATCAATCGAAATAAATTTATTAATTTCAGCTATACAAATAATTTTCTGAATTTTGAATTAAAAATTCCCTTCTATTCATATATTCCAGCAATGAAAGAAAATAAACCATCAAAAATTATTATGATATTTGATGGTGAAAAGAGGTCAAGGGGGCCCTAAGTTAAAAAGCTGGAGTACATAAGAAGTAGAATATTTTGATAGATGGACAAACTTCCTGTAAGACATTTAGCAATATATTCTTGTATGAGGAAGTATCTTGAAAAGAAGATTTTTCTAAACATCTGACACATTCAAGATGGTATTGTTTGATAAATATTGAAATAACCAAAAGATAAAAAGGATGCAGGAATATTGAATATTTGTCATTTACTTTCCCGGGTAAATTTCATAAAAAATACTTCTGTGTATTAAAAAGGAATATTAGTATAATGCACATTAAAAACGAAAAAAGTTAACCGGGGAAATATACTGATATATAATCGCATGCTATTTATATACATAAGCCATTCATTGGCTCATCATAGTTTATAAGCAGAAAAATAAATTCTTGTTATATAAAACCCTTATTAAACCCATTTTGATCTATGGCTCGAAAACTTAGACTTAGGCAAGATCTGATGAGGCCCATTCAGATATATTTGAGTTGAAGATTTTAAAAATGCAAAAAAGACCCAGATATTATAAAATTTATCAAGATCATTAGAATAAACTGGGCTGCTCGTGTATTTAGAATGAATGATTTAAACCCTGTAAAAGGCTCGTTTTGGCAAAGCCACAGGGACAAAGAGGAAGAGGACGACCCAAGTTGCAATGGATAGACGCTGTTGAAAAGATTTTGCTGTACTGAAGGTTAAGAATTGGAGGACCCTTGTCACCCAGAAGAATGCATGGAAATCTTTTCAAAGGAAAGCCATGACCCACCCTGGGCTGCCGTGCCATTGATAATGATTCTTTGGCTCATTAAATTAACGCCACAAAATTACAAATTGAGATTTACAAATTTATGTAAGTTTTTTTTGAAATTTTCAGATAATTGTAAGTTTAATATATTGAATAGTATATACTATTACAGAAACAGACTTAATTTAATTGTAACTGCATAAGAAAGTATATTCTCGGAATAATCCATATTTTTTATTACAACGATTGCAAAATTAAAAAAGAAGTTAATCTTAACTTGCAATGAAAACTGTCGAATTTAACATTCAGAAATCGATGTTTTACAGCTGAAAATAAATATCATAGAAAAGTATTTATTTATAATTAATGCAATTATTTTATTATTAGAGGGAATTAGTAAAACTAACGGCAAAGCCATCAATATAAATACTCTCTTTATCAAATGAATTCATGATCTCTTTATATAGATTTATTTTAAGTTTTGATAATAATCATGTTTAATGAGAATGATATATTTCAGCAAATATTTTACATTTCCTCTTAATATTTGCCACCGTTTTACTTTTTAGAAAGCGCACAATTTTCAGAAAAACTGGTCTATTTATTCCCTCTTTTTAATACCGATAACACTGAACTCTAGATCTTTTTTAAATCTTATTTGACCTTTATTATGTGAATTGTGACCTTTCCAACTTTATCTAATTCGTTTCTGAGCCAATTTACTAATAATGTGGCGTGACAGAATTTTTCTAATAGCCTTGAGAAAATAAAAAGTCACAGTGAGTCAATTGAATAAACAGAATTTATTTTCACTCGTTTGTTTTAAATTTACTGATAAATAGTTCTGCGATATATCGTTTTAATGGTTTTTACAAACGCTTGTTATGATGGTTTTAATAATTGCCTTTTAATCATATTTTTGAAGCACTTTATTTTAGAGAATAGAATTAATCTAATTGGCTTCTTTTGAAGAAAATAATTTGCCTTTAACCTTCATAAGAAGTTTGTTATTTGATTTTATTATATCTAATTTTTCAAGAGAATTAATTTAAATATAATAAAAACATGAAATTTGTTCGGCAAATTTCAACTTATCATGTGTGAACATTGGAGAACGGATGATAAACTCCGATGTTTAATAATGCACGAGATATATGAAGCAATTGATGGGAATACTACAAGAATGGCCAAATTCAAATAGCCATATGAATATAGCAATGTTGAATAGATCAAGAACTTCATGAAGAATGAATTGTTCAAATATCTCTAAAAGAATATACAAAAAGTAAGATAAATGTCATCGCAAATTAAGAATGAAGTATTCCAAATTCTACAAGAAACGTTATCACATTCAATAGCCAAAAGAATGCATTAAAGTTTGAAAATATTAGTCGTAAATGAAGAATAAATTATTCCAAATTCTACAAGAAACGTAATCACATACAATACCCAAAAGAATATATCAAAGTTTGAAAATTCTAATTCCTGAGGATTAACGTTATTCATGAATCATTTCAAGAGTTAAGGGGCCCAAACTACCTTTTTCGCCAAAATTTGCAAATTTGGAATATCGCTTTATTTGCTTGCGACACTTTGGATTGCGCCACGAACCCCTAACCAGGACAACATCATGTTCACAAATGATAATAAAAAATATAGCCATCAAATCACTATTAAATTTAAACCCTGAATGTGAAGGTAATCTCGTACTGAACTTCATACTTAATATCTTTAAAGCAGAAATATTTTTTTACATACTTGGAAATCCATTGTATATAAAATAATCCATTAATAATAAAAGGAAATACTTAAATCCATTACAAATAAAATGAAACACTTAAATCTCTTATAAATAAAATTAAAAATTTAAATCCATTATAAATAAAATTAAATGTTTAAACCCATTATAAATAAAATAAAATACTTAAATCAATTGTAAATAAAATGAAATATTTAAATCCATTATAAATAAAATGAAATACTTAAATCTATTATAAATAAAATGAAATACTTAAATCCATTATAAATAAAATGGAAATACTTAAATCCATTATAAATAAAATGAAATATTTAAATCATATATAAATAATATGATATATTTAAATCCATTTTAAATAAATGAAATATTTAAATCCATTATAAATAAAATGAAATACTTAAATACATTATAAATAAAAATGAAATATTTAAATCCTATATAAATAATATATAAATATTTAAATACATTATAAATTAAATGAAATATTTAAAACCATTATAAATAAAATGAAATACTTAAATCCATTATAAATTAAATGAAATACTTAAATCCATTATAAATAAAATGAAATAACTTAAATCTATTATAAATAAAATGAAATACTTAAATCCATTATTAATAAAATGAAATGCTTAGAAATATTTTTAAAAATACAAATAATTAAATATAATGGGTGAGATACAAGCTCAGACAGCAGTTACAAATCTTTAGAAGATACTCACACATACCAAGTCAATAATTTATTCAGACTAATGGAAAATATTGTTTGTTGATAAAACATAAAATCATATTGAATTATTCTAGGTTGATAGTCCTGAGGATTAGACGTTTCAGTTTGAGATAAAATTGTTTATGAATTAATAATAATATGGTAGAAAACTTTTTCTCTATCTCTGACACATCTACGGCTTTATTTTTGAATAAATGGGTGATATACAAGTTCTAAGAGTACTTGCATATCTTTAGAAAGATATTTACACATACAAAAGTCAATATATTCCAATCAATATTTTCCATTCAAGCCTAATGGAAAATATTATTTATTGATAAAACATAAAATCACATTGAATTATTCTAGGCTGGTAGTCCTGAAGTTTAGACGTTTTAGTTAGAGAAAAAATAGTTCGTGAATTATTAATAATATGGCAGAAAATGTTTTGGCTATCTCTGACACATCTACGATTTTATTTCTGAATAAATAATGTAAAGATCAAAGATTAAAAAGGCTTAGAGCATGTTTTCCTTTTATTTGTTACAAATTTTTATAAAATAGATACATTTAATACAATAAAATGAGTTAAAAATAACTGTAGTATTCAAATAACATATTTTTAAGTACTTTAAGAAGAGGAAAACTACTGCAATATGCTTTTGAACCGTATAAGGATATTCAAATTTTGATAAACTTTATTTATTTATATACTCAAACAGAAATTCAATTTCTTAATATATTTATGAAACCTTTAATCAAATCTAAAAGTGTACTGATTTAAATAAGTAAAAAATTAATAGGTAATTCAATTATAAGAAATAAAGTATTCTTTAAAAAAATGCTCTGCTTTTTATTGTTGTCAAAATTATAATTGAATAATTTATATTTTACAATGAACTTTATTAAATATTGGAATTTTCTTTAATAGATCAACATTTTATAGTAGCAATTTATTTGTTTTGAATATGCATTACTTTATTCACCTATATGTATATATAAGCTAAATGTTATACAGTTATATATATACAGGGAATAGACTGTCTATAAAATATTTTAAAAACATTTTTCTGTGCTCTTTTAACGTTTTCAAACATCGAGAATAATCTCTTTTTCTACATTAGAGTTGTTACAAATTAAATACTGATCAATATCAAATAAATGTAGTAACTGATATAGTTTGATATTGTTTTAATGATTTTTTTTTAAATTTTTTACGTTATAAATGGAAATAATAATAATTTTTTTTTCCACTTATAATGTAAAACCAGTTTAGTATAAAATTATTCAATGTACGTTATGAAAATTGATTTACGTATGAAAATTTTCAAGATTTTACTAAAATTATAATTTAATTTTTTTATTGATCAAAAGGAAATTTCTTCGTCTTTTTCATTTATTTTCTATGTTACTAAATGTGATTAATGATGAAAAAACAAAGTATAATATGAAAAAGAATGATGTAATATTAGTATCATGATTATAAATTATATTTCTCTAGTGTTTTTGGACAAATGGCAAATATTAAAATGGTGGCATAAAATTTATTTTATTAAAAAATTTTTTATTTTTAAAAGTTTCTATTATTATATTTATAGCTCATGAATTTACATCGTTAATTTTTCATTTAGTAATTATTTAACAGAAACGATATAATATTATATTAGAATAGAATACTATTTTAGTAACATTAAATAAGAAATCATTTTTAATTAATGCGCTTTTCTTTAAAAATTAAAAGTAAATAAATAAGTGAAAATTTTTTATTGAACGGTTGAGTCTGCAATAATTCAATAAATTAATCACCTTTTATAGTACTATAATAATAATCGTAGCTTTACAACCATTAATAAAATAAATAAATAATCTATGGTAGTGTTGTAAGAAAAGTTAATCAACATTTATTTCTTATGATAAGTATGAATCTGAAATATAATCAATAAATTCGGAAGAGAAAATAAATTTGCATACGTTTACTTATTATTTATTATTATTATGTTTATATACACTCAAGAGCCAAAACATTATGACCACCCCTACATTTTGCAATGAACTAGCCTGGATGGCGTGGAAGGCACGTGATCAGGTGGAAGTGGTATTTAACTGGTATTAAGTGGTGGTATTAATCCATGCCAAGGCGGGTTGAAGCTGTGTTGTGCGCCAAGGTGGGCCAACTCGTTATTGACAGGTGGTCATAATGTTTTGGCTCTTGAGTGTATGTGTATATATATAAACCATTTATTAACAAACAATATGTATATATATTGTTCGTCAATAAATTGCAATGCAAAAACTTCAATTCTACAAAGCATTTAACAATAAAAAGTAGAATTTATATGTAAATATATTCTGTATTGTATTAAATAATGGGTCTGTTTTAAATATTCTTCTTCATATTTAAAATACTCCAGAATCTAAAATATCAATCTCAACATAAAATTTTTTTTTATTCTCCAATAATAATAAAAAAAAAAAAAAAAAAAAAAAAAAATACAAAAGGGAGCATTGGATATAAATTAAAGTAAATAGATATGACAAAATAGAGGATTACATAAGACATAATGTTATATACTATGATCAATTTTTTCACGTATTCATCATCATTTATTGTAAGTACTTTTAATGCTTTAGGGCTTGTTTTCCAATGACCTACTTATAGAATTCCTCCACCTGGGTATCATGTCGAGAAGATTTTAACAATTAATATCGTCAAAACATTGAGAAGTAAATCAATCAGATAAAGATAAGATAAATGCCGTATGTCTTCATATAAAGATTAGGCTATATGATAATTCTGAATCGTCTTAACAGCATGGGTATCTGAAACATTTCTGTATTATTATATAGTATTTGTCAATATATTATAATGCAAGAACTTCAATTCTACAATGCATTTAAAAATAAATTAGAATTTATAAGTAAATATATTTTGTATTCTATTAAATAATGGGGCTCTTTAAATATTCTTTTTAAAATCAGCAAAGGCTCCAGTATGCAAAAAATTAAAACGTAAACACAAAAATTTTCATTCTCTAATAATGAAAACGCAACACAAAAGGGCGGTTTATTATAAATTAAAGTAAAACAGATATGACAAAAAGGAGGATTACATAAGACATACATGCTATATTGTACGATAATTTTTTTTTTTTTCTCACTGTCATCATTCATTGTAAGCACTTTCAATGCTTTAGGACTTGTTTTCCTATGCTCTACTTGTAGAATTCCTCTTCCTAGGCACTATGTCTTGAAGATTTTAGCATTTATTGTCAAAACATTGAGAAGTAAATCAATCAGATAAAGATAAGATAAATGTCGTATGTCTTCATGTAAAGATTAGGTTGTATGATATTTCTGAATCGTCTTGACAAGGTCTGTAACATTTCAGTACTATTCTATAGTAATTGTCAAATGCAAGAACTTCAATTCTGCAGAGCATTTGAAAATAAAATAGTATTTATAAGTAAATATATTCTGTATTATATTAAACAATGGGGCTGTTTAAATATTATTCTTCATTAAATTAGCAAACACTCCAGAATACAAAAAATCAAACGCAACACAAAAATTTTCATTCTCTAATAATGAAAAAGCAATACAAAAGTATGGCTTGTTGTAAATTAAAATAAAAAGATATGACAAATAGAAGGATTACATAAGACATACTACATATATATATAACTACGATCATTTTTTTTCACATAGTCATCATTTATTGTAAGCACTTTTAGTGCCTCAGGTCTTGCTTTTCTATGCCCTACTTATAGAATTCCACCTCCTGGGCATCATGTCTTGAAGATTTTAACATTCATCATCATAACATGGAGAAGAAAATCAATCAGATAAAGATAATAGTAACGGCAGATAAAAGGCAAGGTATGTAGTATTACCTTGCAAGGATAAATAGGCTTGTAGTATTCGTGTAGAGATTATGCCATATGATATTTCTGAATCGTCCTGACAGCATAGATATTTGTAATATTTCAGTATTATTATTTCCCTGATAGAAGGTATAATATCCTCGATGTATTTCTGGAATAGAATTCTCTTTGTGCAAAGGAAGCGAAATATTAATCGCCTTTGTGTCATGGCCTTCAATGTAACTCGCTTTCGCACAATGATCAACGATACAAAACGAGTATCGTATGCACAAAAGATTAATAACTGTTACTTAAACTTCTGTAAAAGCGATTTGATCATTTTATCATTAATTAATTAAATAATTGTCGGTAGGATAGGAATTGATTGGTAGTCCTTTTTAGAAAAGAAAAATTCTTTAAAATAAAAGAAAGGGAAGAAAAAAAAAAGAAAGTAAATGAAGCACATTAATAATATCGGTCGCTAAGCTTCTATATCTATTACTTAAAAGCTAAAGTAATCCGTTTGCGTGATCAATATCAAGATCCGCTATATAGAGATACTCATATATCCGCTTCTGTGAAAGAAGATAAAGGAAATTTTTGAATAAACTGAGTATCATGTATTGAAGACTAACATTTATCGTCAAAACATTGGGAAGGAAATCAATCAAATAAAGATAAATGGTAGATAAATGGCAAAAGTATATCTTCATGTATTTTTGTCTTCATGGCAAAAGTATGTATGTCTGCATCTTGACAGCACAGTTATCTGTGCTGTCAAGATAGATAACTGGACTAACTATTATGTGATATTTCAGTATTATTATTTCAATGATAGAATATTTAATATCCTCGATGCATTTCAGGAATAGTATTGCCTTTGTGCAGAGGAAGCGGAACATTAAGCTCATTTGTATCATGGCCTTCAATGTAACTCACTTTCACATGATGATCAACGATATTAAATTTAGGATTGCACGTGTATCGTATGCACAAAAGATTAATAACTGTTACTTAAACTTGAACTTAAATCGCGTCTGTAAAGAGGTTCGATCATTTTATTATTAATTAATTAAAAAAATTGAAGTGGAGGGCAATCCTTTTTAGTGGAGAAAAATTCTTTAAAAGAAGGAAGGAAGAGAAAGAAAATAAAAAAGATGAATGGATAAATGGCAAAGGTATGTTTTCATATATGTCATATGATAATTCTGCATCGTCTTGACATCCCAGGTATCTGTAACGTTTTATTATTATTATTATTTATTATTATTATTATATCAAAAAAAAAAAAGAAAGAAAAAAGAAACACATTAATAATATCGGTCGCTAAGCTTCTATATTTATTACTTAAAAGCTGCTATCTAAAGTAATCCGCTTGCGTGAGCAATACCAATATCCGCTATATAGAGATACTACTCATATATCCGCTTTTGTAGAAGATGATAAAGAAGGAAGTCAAGGTAAAAGAATGCCATAACGTTGATAGATCATTTGATATCATACGGATAATGATTAATTTTATTAATAAATCAGGATAAATGTTAAAGCAGACTATGTTTTTCGTTTTCGGCCAAATTACTATCCGTCTCAGAAATAGGTGCTACAGATTGTATCGAAGGTTAATGTTAGCAATTGATAAAAATGCTTATGAATAGATATTGTAACATCTCGGTCTATATTAAACTTATAACAACTTCAAGCATAGGGTCACTTTCAGGTTCATGGGACATGGGAACACTTTAATTTTTATTTACAAGCATTATATATATATATATATATATACAGAACTCTGAATTATTATTCTATTTAAAAAATGAAAAATAAAGAATTAAATTTGATTCGAAGTGCAGTTCACTCCACGGACGGAGATTTTCAGAGTTCCTGAATCTATGATGCATCTATTTCACCAGGTCTGTGGCAGACCTTAACTATCACAAGGCGTGATACACGAAACCTAAGGGGCTCACTTTGGAAACAGGCGGAAACACCGGCCTGTTCAGTCACGTCAGAGAAAAAGACAATCCTTCTTATCGACTCGTTACAGAACTCTCTTTCTTCTCTCCAACAACCTCCCTTTAAGAAAATTCACCAAGAGCATCATTGAGTCGATACTTCTTCAGCCCAAGGTCTATCACCAATCCCAATGTAGCAACACATTACGTAATCTACATCGAGTCCTTAATTGTTTCGACCTGTGAAGGTCGATCAGATAATTGCTAATTTCACGAGGTCTCATTATCCATGACACTGAGTATTCACTATCAGATTTGAGTGACAGGTGTTCTCATTAGTACAAAATACTAATTGCATGTAATATAACTACCCACAACACTGCTTATCTGCTGTCAAATTTGAGTGATAGGTTTGCTATTATGTATTTTTCAAAGAATATACATTCCTCTTCTATTTCTTATAGGTATATACTTTAAGAGATGGGTCTTCTATTGAAGGCCTATTTCTTCAAATACTACTCATACAATAATTAAATAAGTAGTCAGATATTGCCTTATAAAATAAATTAATATGATGAGTGGACTTTTAAATAAATTTTTCGCGTATTAAATGTATTAAGTAATAAATTTTTGTCTGATATAAAAATGCAATAACAATTGTTTATTCGTATTTTATAATTTTTTTTAAATCAGATCATTTTCTATCTAATAAATAATTATTTTTATTATAAATTGGTTTAATATTTATCTAAGTTTCAAATTACTTGAAATTAATTAGTTTAATGTTTGCTTAATTTTTAAATTACTTGAAATTAATTGGTTTAATATTTACCTAATTAATTTTCATTTATTTTGAAGTCCTACAATTTAATTCTGAATAAGAAAAAGAAACTTTTTGATTAAAATAAAAAATATATATTTCTAATTAACAAAATAAATAAAAGTTGTAATCAATAATAAATAATATATTTCTAATTAACCAAATAAATAAAAGTTGTAATCAATAAAAAAATATATATATTTCTAATTAATAAAAAATATATTTGAGAATAAACAATGCAATGAAATAAATATATTTCTAATTAATTTTTCATTAAAATTGTGACTTTTACATCTGATAAATAATCTATGGTTATTTCAGAAGAAATAATTACATTTCTGAATTGAATAACAGGATATATGACATTATTAAAACAAATTAATTACAATTTGATTAATTTCAGAAATTCTGAAAATTGTTGACCGTAAAAAATTACATTTAGATTTCTATTCTCTAATTGCAATCTGTAAGTTTTTTTTCATTCAAAATTACCTTACTCTCAGAAACGCATAAAAATGTATGAAGAGGAAATAAAAAACAGTTTTTTTTTTTTTTCCTCCTAAAATAAATCCAGTTTTCCGAAAAGAATAAATTTTAAAGTATTTTATGGAATTTTTTCTTCACGGAAAAAAAAAATGATTTCAAATCTCAGTTCTATCTTAAAAATCATTAACTTTTTTTTTTTTTCTCCTCCTTCTTCGTTTCATTTAAACTTTGATGATCGTAAGACACGCTCGTGCATTCGAATTTGTTTTTCCGAATAAAAAGATTTTTCTCCCTAAAAAATAAAAAAGGATAAGTTTTCGAAAAAAAAAGCCTTCATGATAAGGATTCGTTAATCCCCAGTGAAATAATGAAATCTATGACCGCAAGTAAGTAAAGAACTGTGTTGCTGTCTAAAAATACAAATATACGTAAAGAATATACTACTGCGCCCAAAAAGTAAGAGCAATTTTTTTTTCAAAAATCTCTTTTTATTTATAAATGAAATTTATTTCATTGCCTTCAAAGTAATCCCTTCGGACACAATGCACTTATGCCAACTTTTTTTCCAATCCTCAGTGCATGCTAAAATGTCATCGGCAGGGATGGCCTTCAAAGCGAGCGGCGATTCACGTTGAATCCCTTCAATCAACTCAAAACGGTGTCCTCAAAGTGGTCTTTTGAGTTTAGGGAATAAAAATAGTCGCACGGTGTGAATACGGGGGTGTGTGGAACGATATGGGTTTCATTTTTGGCAAAAGAATAAAGGCAGTGTGAGCTGGCGCATTCAGTGTTTTCGATACCAATCGAGATTTGACGCGTTTGAGACCCAAAATGGAATTGACCGATCCTTTTGAAATTCCAACTCTTCAGAAGGTCTCTAATTGTATTGACGGTTTGCAAGTACCAAATCTTTAATTTTTTGGACATGAGCTTCGTCGGTTGTGTTTGGTGGTCTACCAGATGGCACTTCGTCTTCAAAGCGTTCTCTACCTTCTTTGAGCTGTTTATACCACTTCTATACATTTCTTTCCGATATAGGAATGCTCACTGAATACCTTCTGCAACATTTTATACGTTTCCGCAAACAAAATTCAATGCAAGTTCTTTGCTCAATTAATTCAGACATTTCAAAAATCACCGGAATCAGTTTTAGCGTCTCACAAAGCCAAGCGCAACTTAAACACTAATGAATATTTTAACGTCAAATTTCACGCAGATGTCAAGAACATTGCCAGCAACCTAAAAATATTAATTATTGTACGTATTGCTGTCGAAAAAAATACGAATATACCTAAAGAATATATATTCTTGATTATGTAAAAAATATGTTGAGATAATGAAATCTCTGACCTCAGTAAGTAAAAAAAATTGTATTGCTGTATACGAAAAAAAAAAAAAAAAAAAAAAAAAAAGAATATACCTAAGGAATATATATATTCATGGTTATATAAAAATATATGACAAATATTTATTTACAATTGTTATGTAGTTTATTTTATACTTCATTAAAAATATACTGAAGAAGAGAGATGTTTGACTAAGGTAAACATCTCTTCAAATTAGGTATTCATCTTAATTAAGGTAGTTCGTCTTATCCTTTTCGAATAAATAATTGCATCAGAAAATAAACTCTGTTTTTTAATATGGTTTTTGATTAGTTTTTATTTAAAGAAAATCTCAACTCTTTTAAAATTTAGATATTATATCTAGTAATGTAATTATTTTCGAATAACATAAAAGTTTTATGTTTATATGATCTTAAAATTGTTGCAAATCTACGATATCATATACATTACGTTAATATATTAGTTTGTCGGACTGAGTTAAATAAAAACCTGCTTAGAATAAAATTCAAATTATAGCATTAGTGTCACTGAAACTATTTTCAAAAACTCTTTGTTAAATATTAAATTAATTTAGAATAAAAAAATAAGTTCTTTGGTTTTAATTCATATTTATTCATCACTTCTTAATAAAAAGCTAATATAGCAATTAAATAAGTATGCCAATAAATATACCAACTAATTAAGTAATTAATAATCAAATATTATAATAGAAATGATAATACAAGTAATGACGATAAGTCATAATAACAGCTTTATATTTTTAAGCCTGTGGATATTCTTTTTATATATTAAAAATTATTTATAATTACTAAGAAATAATTTTATTACAATATTTATGTAGTTTTATACGAGAATGTAAAAAAAAGAAAACAATATGAAACTCAAACCATTGTCAATTAAATCAATTATTGAAGAAAATAAATATAAATTACTTTTCCATTTAAAATGCATTAATTCAAATGTGTTCATTTATTTGCGTAAAAACTGGATTGTTAATCATATCATAAGGGTATCCATTTAAATGATAAAAAAAGTAAGCTTTTAGCAATAAAATAATTATGAACTGATGATTATAATATCGATAATAATATAAAAACATTGTTTCAATTAGTCACCGAAACTAAAATGAACTATCAATAACATAATTAAATAATTAAAGTAAATTCAAAATATGTTACATTATAAATGAATTCAATTAATATGTAAATAACTAAAAATAACTAACTGAAGCGCATTCAAAATATACTTGTTACGTTATGAATGAATTCAATTAATATGCGAGTTACTTGATATGAAAATATTATTAATTAAGAATACTTATCTTCCAATATCAGTGATAGTTAACTTATTACAATTTTCGTTAAAGCATAATTTTTTTCAAAATTTTTATATCCTAATTGTAATACTTTTAGCGAAGTAGAAATAACAGAACTCATTGAAATGCCAAAGCCTTAAATAAATAAAAACCAAAATGTCTGCTAAAAATATATTTGGCACCCTTTTTTTGTTTTATAATTTACTAAGACATATTTAATCATTAACCATTTTTGAATATCAGTTAATCTTTCTTAAATTCATATCAAAATGGAGATTAATCTACAATTCGTTACACACTTTTTACTTACATTTATATCGTATTATGGTTTATAAAAAAGAAATGCGTTAAAATATATTGTTGAACTTTTAATATTTTTTAATATGTTGATGCTAAAGGAACGAAATAAATAAACGGAAGTTAGTTCGAATGCAAAATTTGTAGGGCTTATATATAGATGTGACCGTCCAACACACTGCAAGGTATCCCCTGTGGCGTTCAGGAGAAAAAGCAATTCACGCTTCTGCTGAGAAACGTTTAGTTTGCAATCTCTCATCCCGAGAGGAAATGTTTTCAAAGCAAATAGTTGCTTAATAATTGACTTACAGACTCTCATCCGGAGAAGAATTATATTTCGTGCATCCTGCGCGTAACTGAGCATCGGAGTTTCGGCTTAGAAGGGGAATCCTTCCAAGAATCTATAATTATCTGTTTTTAAATGTGTTAAATATTGTATGCCTCTTGTACGTGTGATATTTGTGCTTTTGTAAATAAAGCTGTGAGTTCTGGCCTCAAGTATCCTGCACCTCAAGAATAAAATGCAACAACAACCAGTTACAATCTGAGTTGCCCAACCTGCACACTACAGTTTTTAAATCAAAAATACAGACATTATTCTCACGTGCCTACATACATATAAATTTTGAATCAAAAATAATTTTTAATTGAAGGATTATAATAAGTATATTTCGTACATCCCGAGCGCGTAGTTGAGTATCGGGTTTTCAGCTTAGAAGTGGAATCCTTCCACGAATCTATAATTATATGTCTTCAAATGTGTTAAATATTGCATGTGTTTAGTGTTTGTGCGTGTGTGAATAAAGCTGTGAGTTCTCCAACCTGTATCTCAAGTCTCAACTCAACCACACCCAGTTACAATCCAGCTGCACACTACATTAATAATTATTAAAAAAATATTTTTTTTTTTTTTAAAGGGAGTCAATAAAAAAATCATATTCCGTATTTTCTTTATTCAGTACTTCAAATTATAAAACAGATTTTTTTCTCCCTACAAACATTTTTATTCTTTTGCGATTCTTCAGCACCACTTTAGCAGAGGAAAAGGAACAAGAATAACTGACCATCTTGTGAGTCTCAGCTGCTGTTACAGCCCTCCAGGGATTGTCGTTTACGATGTTCGTTTAGGGGTTGGACGGCTCGTGGGCGTGTCTGATTGGCGGAGGGGTCATTCTTGATGTCTACTCTCTGAAGGGGTCGTCAAAATGTACACTGGGAAGTAATGAAAGTAATCATGGTTATGGTGTCTCCCTTACATAAAGCTTTCAGGAGATTCTGATGATAAATTTGAGGATTCAAGACAATAAGCAAATTAATATTTTAGTGGACTGACACAGGAGGATGTAATCTAGAGATTGATTGGGTTTGTTACCCATCCACTATATCAATCACTAAAGTAAACTACATGGAATATAAGAAGTTGTAAATATTTCAGGATTGCAATAACGTCTAGAACAAAGACGTATCTCACTTGAGGAGCATAATTGAGAATATTTAGTTCAAGAAGTTCTATACCTTCGTCAATTCAAGCTCTTAAACATTAAGCAAAAATATAAAAAATTATTTAATCATTTAAAAGCTTGTTATAGTAATTTTTGTACTAAAAATGAAAGGAAATAAAAGCAAAATAAAATAAATTACGAAAAGAAAGTTAAAACAAGTTTTATTATCATTATACTCGAACTTTTCAGTAAATAACACAGAAAAGTCCATAGAATAGAGTTGATTATTATTAAAAGATTGACTTAATAAATAAAATTAACAAATTAAACCCAGATAAGTGAATAAATATATAAAAGGACGCCTTCATATTATTAATTAATGCTGTCATTAACGTCTGAACTATAATATATTATTTTATTTAGATGATTATTTGAGTTTATAAAAATGTAAAAGTCCTTTAACAAAAACGTCATACATACGTGATACAATGCTCCCAGATTTATCCTAAAGATTTATATTATTTTCTAGTAGTTAACAATCTCTAAGCCAAATTCCCTAAAACAGCTAACTTTGAATTCTCGTTAAAAAAACATCATTAAAATCCTCAAATTATAATTTCTTGATCTGAACATCTGATGTGATGAACATGCTACATTAGTATCTGAAATGTAGTATGTTACTTTATTTAGATGATTATTTGAGTTTATAAAAATGTAAAAGTCTTTTTCAACAGAAACATCACACATATTTGAAACAATACTTCCAGATTTTTCCTAAAGATTTAATCATCTTCAAGTAGTTAACAATTTCTAAACAAAATTCAATGAAACAGCTAACTTTGAATTCTCGTTAAAAAAACATCATTAAAATCCTCAAATTATAATTTCTTGATCTGAACATCTGATGTGATGAACATGCTACATTAGTATCTGAAATGTAGTATGTTACTTTATTTAGATGATTATTTGAGTTTATAAAAATGTAAAAGTCTTTTTCAACAGAAACATCACACATATTTGAAACAATACTTCCAGATTTTTTCTAAAGATTTAATCATCTTCAAGTAGTTAACAATTTCTAAACAAAATTCAATGAAACAGCTAACTTTGAATTTCCGTTCAAGAAAAACATCATTAAAATCCTCAAATTATAAATTTCTTGACATCGAAACCAGTCCATTTAATTTACCATGAAACCCTTTCTATTCTAAAATGCACTCTATTATCAGCAGAAAGCTAAAGAGGAGAATAAAAAACAAAAAACAACAACCTGTCTAAATTATTGATTAAATTTCAGAACTGCAACAATTATCCTTTTTGTAAGGCATTAATTTTACGAAAGATTTAATTCTACTATCTGTCACTGTAATGAGTTAAAAACATCTCCTACAAAACTCTTGATGCATACGTAGAAGAACTGTTCTAGGTTTCTGAAGTACAAAACTGTTAATTCTCCAGAAGTAGTTAACACTCTTCTCTGAACCTGTTAACCCACCAATTATGTCCAAAGCGATTAGGCATTTAACTTCCCATTCTGTGAAGACATCATCCAATCGCCAATTGCTTCATAATCACGGCACCTAACATGTGCACTTCCTAGCCATGGCTGCCTAATTGATCTAAAAATCGGTCTCTCCCGGCGAGAAATTTCCTCCTCAACAAACGAAGAACAATTTTCAGCAAAACATAAAGCTCCGCGACTCATTAAGAGAACAAGCCTCCCACCCCCTATCCTTTCCCCGCGAGCACAGTCACGCACTATTAAGAGGGTTCTTAATCGTCTTTTGCGGAGGAATCGTGGCCACCATTTTTTACCTTAATAAGCGTTCGTCATTAGACGAGCCGCGGCTTTGAAGAGATCGATAATTTAATGCTAATTGTTTTCTGTCACAGTTGAGAGTTTTGGTGGATCAGGGTTGGGGTGGTTCGTTGTGAGGGGAGATTTGACACTAATAAGAATGTTCGATGTGTTGTTATACAGTAAAAAGTGTTGGATAAATGTTTTTAAAGAAATTGTTGTTTATCTTTTATGTTTCGTAAATATTTTGGTTGGGTGGGGTTGGTTGGTAATTAATTGGTTGTGAAAGTTTTATATTAACGAGGAACCATTATTATTTAAAGTTCTGGTTAGGAGTCCGTGACGTTATCCGAAAATGACGGTCAAGCAAATAAAATTCCGATACACATTTTGGAGGAAAATGGTACTTTGGGCTCCTTAACTCGTGAAAAGATTCATGAATAACGTTAGTCTTAAGGAATTTTCTGGAGAATTTGGCTTTTGTTTGAAATGTTTTGAAGTATGGTTTTGAATCACTTTTCATGTTTTGGGTTGGGATTTTTAAACGTTTGTAATTCTAACGGCTATAAATACTCGTAGTGCTTTGATCAATTCCTTCTTCTGGAAGTTTCATATTTATCACTTTTGGCATTTTCCGGTGTCTAGTGAGCCGTATAGTGTATTATTGTGTTCTTCTTGTATTATGTACTTCTTATTGTATTTGGATTACTTCATTCTTCATTTACGACTAGAATTTTCAAACTTTGATATATTCTTTTGGCTATTGAATGTGATAACGTTTCTTGTAGAATTTGGAATACTTCATTCTTCATTTACGACGACATTTATCTTACTTTTGTATATTCTTGAACAATTCCTTCTTCATGAAGTTCTTGATATATTTAACATTGCTATATTCATGTGTTATTGAATTTAGCCATTCTTGTAGTATTCCAATCAATTGCTTCATATATATCTTGCATTATTAAAGATTGGTATATTCCTGAGTTTATTCATCCGTTCTCGAATATTCACACATGATAAGTTGAAATTTGCCGAGCAGTTTTCGGCATTTGTTTTTTTATGATTATTATTTAATTATTTCTAATTATTACAATCCATCTATCTGGCGCTCGGTTCCACAATCCCAGCGATGCCATGAATGTTTGTAGTGGTTCAGAATTCCCTTTAAACCGTATATCCCGGTGTAATGTGACTGTAAATCAATGAGCGTAGTGCCTGACAACCATATCCCTTAAAAAAAACATATCCTGTTTCAAAATCTGGCAGTATTCTTTGGTATTAGCATATTACATATATTAGCATATTAGCATATTTTTATTAGCTTAGCATAGAAGAAGAAGAAGAATTATTACAATGGTGCCTTGGTACACGTCTGTTTTGGAATAAGACCAACGTAGTATAATTCTATTTGGCCAAAAGAAATTTTGTTTGGTATGCAAACTCTATTTGGTGTAAGATTCGCATACGTCAAAATAAGTCCCCACAGCTCGCGTTACTCTTGTTTATCTCTCTCGAGACAAAAACTAGACAAATTGTACCACGAGTATAAGTACACCAGATGTAAACAATTCTCTAAAAACTGGCTATAGTCGTTTTTAGAAAGTCTACGCTATAGATCTCTCTGTTGTTACTGTTGTTGTAAATACATCATTCATGATTTCTAGTAAAGTTAAGGAGAAAAAAGTCAAGAAATGAAGAAAACGGTTAGAATCGTCATTGGAGTGATAAAAGAGATTGTTGAAAATTATGAATTTGGTATGAGTATCATGGACTTGGCTACTGCATACCTTATGGTGAGAACGATGGTATCTGCGATTGTTAAAACATAGATAGTTATTAAATCGGCCAACCTTGCAATGAAATCGATTACCAAAGATCAGGGAAATTGTAGAAATTGTAATTGTTGTGTACGAGTTTTTATGGAAACCAATTACTCATTTCTTACGAAAAAAATTCGTCTGTTATTACTCCAGTTCGATACAAACCCAAAGATTTGGAACGGATTAAGGACTTGTACAAGTACCACTGTATTATTATCCTTATTTCTGAAAAACATCTTTTTAAATCTCCACAATTTTTTTTAATCTCTAAGTAATATTCTCCACAGGTTAAATAACATATATCTTCTGAAGCATTATTAACATTCAATTTACAAGACGGAAAGTAAATTATGTTAAACTCGAGAGATATAGGAATATAGCTTTATCGAGAAGCTGATCAATTCCAAGGTATTATAAATTTCAGATTTTTCTGCATATTGATTCTTTTTCAAATACCCAATGCCATAGAAAAATAACTGCGAAGTAATAACTGGACTAATTCAGGAGCTAAATTTCCAAAAATTACTAAATAAAGAATGGCTAAAGCGTGATAATATATCGTAGTTGAAAATTTTATTGATCAAAAAATTAAATTAGCATCGAAGCAATTAATTTAAAAATTAATTTAACAATATAAAATAAAACAGAAAAGACATGAAAATATTATGGAACATTACAGAAAATTTCAACAATTCATCATTCGCCATAAAATTTTCCTCATAACTTTTTTTTTATTTCCAATGGCAGATTATGAACAGTTACAGCAAAAAAAAAAAAAAAAAAAAAAACGAAAAAAAAAAAAAAAAAAAAACATACAACAGCAACAAAATAATACAACAACTACAACAAAACATGCTGAAACAGAGTTCATTAATCTAATAAAAATGCCAAGTTGCAGATCTTTTAGCCACTAAAAAGTGTTACCAGGTGTACCCCGGGGAGGTAGATCTTCTGCGCATAACTTTACAGGTTGTAATGCCTCTATTCAATAAAAGCATCTGTAAGTGCATTTTGAGGTTGTCTCTTATTATTTACTGTTTTGTTATATACAAGTATATAAATAATTCACACCTATTCAATAACAGGAGCTGGCACACTGTAATTTTAAGACGTTTGTTAATTCTTTTAATTTTAAGTTTAAAAATTATTATTAATATTTTAGTAGTTTGTTTATCTCCATACATTCTAAGCAAATACAATGTAAAAAAAAGCTAGAGGCTTAATATATCATTAAGAAAGAGAATACTGGGGAGTCATCTGCACCAAAAGCCAGATAGCCTCCAGTATATTAAAAATACTATTACATAGTATTATTATGTGACGGATACATGTTTTCAAATTTTGTTGTCCATCATATAAAAATACAAAGTAACGCCGCTTTGAATATCCTGGAGGCTATTTGGCTCGATAAAGATCGCCAACCAGTGTTTTCTTTAAATTTATCTACATCTTGTGAATGATCGATTTTGGCAGATTAGATCCCATTGATCGTTTTAAATTGTATTTGTTTAAGAAATGTTGGCCATATTTGAAGTAGGGGCTTATGGTGCGATATATAATCTTATATCTTTACCTGACACTAGTATATATATATATATATATATATATATATATTTATCAGGTATAAAAACATCATTTTATTTATAAATAATTTTAAATAAAAATACTAAAATATTAAAAAATTAATAAGTATCCTTTTAGAGTTAAATTCAAAGGATTCTTTATTAATGTTACAACAGATATTTGTATATAATATTTATTTCACAATCAAATACATGATTTAGTAATTATTTCGGATAATATCCACTAACAGATTAATACCTTAAAAAAATTAGAATATTTTTTTCAAATACTTTAACAATTTTTTAATAAAATTAAAAATATGCATTGTTGCAATTATAAGGAATAAATGTTTAGTATTTTATTTATTTTTATTATAAAATTCAAGTATAAATTCAATTTTTCAAATTGCAAGTTAAATAAAACTATATTACTTTGGATTATTGCAGGAATTTCGAAATCATCTTGCGATATATCGCTGCTATTATCAATAAAAATGTCTTCGCTTTTACTCATTTTTAAAATATAAAATGAGCAAAAAATGATTTTAAAAATTGCTCAATTTTAAATAATAGAAAGTAAATGCAAGCAGTAATAAAAAATAAATATGTAGCTTGCTTACTATCTTTTGGATAATGAAGAACTTGAATTCAAATTCAAGAAATCGCTGAAGATTAACTATTGAAAGATGTATGATATTGCGAATGAACCATAACCTTTGTAATAGATGTACCTAAGATTGACTTAGAATAATGCAAGGTAGTCCAAAATATTTGTTTCAATCCATAATTCAAATTTAATTATGACACCAGTGAATTTGTGGCGTTTTGAAAATATGCAAAAATGAAATACGAAAAAGATTTTTTAAAAAGGAAGGAAAGGTTAATTAGAGTTTAGTTTTCAATACAGGAGGATAAAAATAGGAGTATCTCAATGAAGTTTAAATAGTGTAATGAATTGGTCAATCAATTTTAAAGATGTCTTACGCTGAAAATTGACATCAAACAGCAATAATTGAATGTTTTGAGAAATAAACAATTTGGGTTGATCTTTAAAAGCTAATATATTTATCTTTAATTTATCAGTGTTCTCTTAAATAACAACATCATCTCACTTTTATCTGAACGTAACAACAAAAACCGATGAGTTAAACAATCTACAACCCGCTGCACTTTTGTGTCTAAGCGATTATAATTTCAGCAAAAATTTAAGGCTGTATTCGGAATTTTAGCTTGAATGTTGTGTATTTCTCAGTATTTGTTCAAGAAAGTTTTAAAATACTTCAGAAGTAGCAAATTTGACATAATAGCAACTATTTTATTGTATAATAATCAATTATACATTACAATTATTAATGTATATAAGTATATTCTTACAAAATGCAAGAAATACTTCCATATTCTGCAAAATTCACTACTTTTTTTTATAACTGCTTAGTCAATATCACCAATTCATTAGTTACCATCGCTTTCTAAAGGCTAACTATGATCAAATTCCAGAGAAGCTTGAAACACCATCCTTTGGCTTGAAATATGCAAAAATAATATTTCATTTTTTGCAAGCCTTTTTATTAATAAGAATGTAAAGAACCATGTTTCATTAATTCCAAATGCATATTTGCTTTCTAATAGTTTGTTTATTTCAATAATAATTATTTATTTAATGAGAATACGTTGAACAGAAGAAGAGCTTAGCATGTTTCCATCTTGATGTTGAACTGATGAAGAACTTAGCATGATACCATTTGAATACCATTAGATTGAACTGGAGAGAAATTTATCAGACAATAATATCTAGACTAATTCAAAAGGAATAAATTCTCAATGGACATAAATCTATGTTCTCAAACAGAGATTAATTCTTAATCCATCACAAACTTTAAATACTTAGTGAATTTATTCTTTGACATTCTAATCATCTCTTGTGGCAAAAATTAAAAAACAGTCTGAACTAGCGTATCCGTTTATTAGGAAAATAATTATCATTCAAGCTTTTCAATATTTTTAAGTGATAATTTTCTATGTTTAACAAATAATACTTTAATCGCTTGCCTTTTAGAATTAATATATCTTTAAACAATAATTCCTAGAAACGTGATCTTCAAACAGAACTCTCTGGGGAAAACTTCTATAAAAGGTACTCATAATTCCCAGCCCGTTAGTCAGAATTTTTGATTATGTGTCCTTCAGTTTCTGCATAAAGGAATCAATTATTCATTATACTGCTGATGGAGTTGGTTTTGAAAGAGAGAGGCACAGATTTCATGAATAAGCTTCATCTTTGATGATAGAAATGATTCTAAAATGAAAGCCCCAATGAATAATTGATTTATGGCAGCCATCTTTAAAAGTATGATAAATTATGGAGGTAAGATATATCCTAACATAAAATTTTTGCATATTCTTTGCGTTTGTAGCATTTTTTTGTGTGTCGTGAATTATTGAAACGGCTCTTTTAGAAAGTAGAATTTTTTTAACATAAAGGTGTTTTTTAATGATGTATAATTTATGCTTCCTTTTTCAATATTTACATGGCATTCGTCTATGAAAATAAATTTTTAAGGTATCATTGTGACTGTTTTTTAATACATATTTTTTGCTTTAATATAGAAAAATTAAAATTACCCGTTTCAAATATAATAGGAATCTGATTTCAATTTATTATTAGAAAGTAAAAATTAAAAAGGTTTGGAAATAAAAAAAAAAATTTGTATTAATTAAAAGTTTATTTTAAATACTGAGGAAAAAAATTTAAAAGTTTAAACACTAAAATTTTTAGAAATTTATTTTAAAACATAAATATAGATTTAATCAAAATATTAATTAATCTGTATTAAAATACTACTCGGTAATAATTTAGTTTTTATAAAAGTTAACATTTAATGCAAAAAGAAAAACAATAAAAAAAAAAAAAGAAATTGTAAAGATAATTGAAGGAATTTTTTTATTAAATATACAAATGTACTGTCGATGTCATAACAGCTGTGAAATTATTTAATTTAATACGTTTATATAAATTTATTAAAATATATAAATAATAATTATTTCCTGGAATTTTACAATTTACTTATTTTTTACCAATTTATATTTTATTGTATTCTGTAGTGTTGTGAGTTGGAGTAGCTGGAATGTAACATGGTGTGGTTGGGTTGAGACACAGGTTTGAGAACTCACAGCTTTATTTAGACAAGTACAATTAACTGACAATATTTAACACATTTAAAGACATATAATTATAGATTCATGGAAGGATTACACTTCGAAGCCGAAAACCCGATAATCAGGTACCCTGGGGATGTGCGAATATACTTCCTCTCCGGGTGAGAGTCTATAGGCTCACTGATAAGCAGGGTTGCGTTAATTATATTTTCTCCGGTGAGAGACTGTAGATCAATTAAACGTTTCTCTGCGACAGCGCCGGTTGCGGTGCAGTTCCTCTAGAATGAAAATCTGCTGACCATTTCTCCTGAATGCCACGGGGACGCTATTGCACTGCGTAGAAGGAAGCACAGTTACAATTCAAATCTTTCAATTTTTTTTTTTTTTCAATTTGTCAAATAATTTTTATCTTTCAAATATTTTATATTTTACAACTATTTTTTATTTTTCTAATGTATTCATATTTTTCGGTTATTTATTCATTTTTGTTTTTGTATAGTATTTTTAAGTTCTTATATCATCTTCATATCAAAAATGACTATTTAAATGACAGCAGTTGAGTAATCATTATTTTAATTTTATACGATAATATTTATTTATAAATTTTAATTTCATAATTATTTTTTTTTTTTATTCCAAAATATTTTTATAATCATAATTTGATTATTTTGAAAAGTATAATTATTTTATAAAAAACAAATTTCAAATCCGACAGCATGTTTTTGAGATAAATGCGTAATGACTAATGAATAAATTTTAATTATAAATTTAAATAAATAAATATAATTCATTCATAATTAAATATTCATTATGTACGATATCCAAACAACAATTTACGTGTACTTTCTTTAAAATCTCTTTAACATTTCTTAAAAATAAATTAAATATATTTACATTCAATTTTTTTTTATTTATGTTTTTCTTACTTTTATAAAAACAGCAATTTAATTACTCAAAAAAAAAAAAAAAAAAATAGAAGGTTATAACTGCATAATAATTATAAAATCTACATGTATAATTGATAATTATTAATGTTAAATTAAGTATTAAAAATTTCATTAAAGGCCATACCGATTTTAATTTTTTTCACCAACGAATCTATTTATCTTTCCTTTTTTTTGTGAGAGAATACAGGTAATTTTTTAAAATACAATTGTTATAGCAATTTTAACAATTTTCAATAACAATATGTGCAAAGCGATGTTATTACATAGTATAACTGTGCTTCCTCCTTGTGGCAAGAGCGCTCTCTGTGGCGTTCAGGAGAAATGATGCAATCCCTCGATTCTGTTGACAAACGTTTAGTTTATAATCTCTCATCCCATAAAAATCTCTTTATCGACAGGAAGTTTACTTCGACTCTTTATTGATATAAGTTAAGTTCGACTCTTTATCGACAGGAAGTTTAGTTCCTAATCCCTCATCCGACAGGAAATATATTTAACACAACATGCGTATAAGTTGGCCTACGGACTCTCACCCGGAGAGAAAGTATTTTTCGCATTTCCTGCGCCTAGCTGAGTATCGGTTGTTTCGGCTTAGAAGTGGAATTCTTTAACTGCGTTAAATATTGCCTGTAGATGTGTAGAATTGTGTGTATGTGTTTGTGTGCGTGTAAATAAAGCTGCGAATTCTCAAACCTGTGTCTCAAGTCTCAACTCAGCCACACCCTATTACAATCCAGTTGCACAACCGACAACACTACAATCTGGCGACAAACGTGGGGCCCACTCAAACAAACAATACTACAATATATTTTTTGTCCAAATATATGGTGAGTTATTTATTTTATTGGTGATGAGTTTTGTAGTAATCTGTTCAACAGATTTCAGTTGTTGTTTCAATTGGAACAAATTTGATTAAAAGAAACTAAAAATAAATATATGTCCCTGTTTCCTTGTAAAGATTAATAGTTTTTCGTTAAATTATTTTCACACATATCAATTCATTTTTATTAATTATTGATTATAAATTGCGCGGTTTTTTTTTTTTATAGAGATAACACAGCATTCAATTAAAATAATCGATATAAATGGAGTTTCGTTATAAATAGAATTAAATTTCTCTGCGACGAAGCGTTTTACTTTAATTACCTTTTATTGACTTATTATGTGACGAAAATAAACAATTAATGTATCATTATGTTGGGGATTACTTACTTCATTAATGCCATATTGGAATAAATAATAGGAAATATTCAATTAAACCAATGAAGAAAATTTATTAATATAAAATTAATTTCATTTGATCATACACTGATGGAAATTTATTTCAATCATATATCATTAATATTTTCATATGTATAAATAATAATTATATTTAAGTTTAACTCTCCGCAATGATTATATCCCAACAACGTACATGCTTTTTATTCTAATTTTAAGATCTCTATTAATCAAAAGCCATTAGATTATTTCTCAAATAATTTCCTCTACTACAGAAAAACTTGAACCCTATTTCCTCCACTGAATCTTGATATTTATTCTACAGTCTACTTGATTATAGAGTTGCTTTATTTTTCTGAAAATGTTTGCTAAAAAAAAAAACAATTTTTTTTTTTATTCCTGGAGATAGAAGGATATTCAGGAACCGTTTTGAAAAGCTATTCTACTAATTATTCTATCTGAAAAAAATTTGGAAAGCTATTTACTACAATTTCACAGTCGAGTGACCAGCTTTCTGGCTATCGGTGCCACAGGTTTCGGGTTCGAGTCTAGCCATAGAGGCATGTCGTGATTCGGAATCCACTTTAAGCCGTAAATCTCGGTCTAATATGACTGTCTAGCGTTGGGCTGGGGCTGACAACCCTGTTCAGTGAAAAGTCAGCGTCACGGAGCAAAGTCAGATTTCTAACTATGGATGCTCCATCACAACAGAAGCTGCCCCTCCCTCATCCCCCTTCCATGAGACCACATGGGTTCTTGGACTTAGTCTAAATGTTGCTGTCTACTAAGTGGGATAAGAAACAACAGTACAAATTCCTTCTACATTAAAAACAAAGACTGTATGTTTGTAATTTTATCTTACGAATTATATAGTATAGCATATATTGATAATTTAGACTGCACAAGTAATTATCCTTAAAATCAACCCTAAAAATTCCTTTCAAAAGGCACGCATGCAACAATTGCTAAAAATGCAAAGAAACTGGATGGCCAGGATATCAGAAAAATGTCATGTATAATTTAAAATTCACTCAATAGCAACGTTGCTGGATAGTATTTTATTGTAATCTGTTGTTTATCTAATTTTTCTAAATGGCTGACTTATGAATGGCTGATTTATTAATATTATTAAATAAAAAGGAATCAAATAAAATTTAAATTGTTAAATTGTTGTAAATAATTGTAAAATTTTTAAAATTTAGTTCAATAATTGTAAAATATTAAATTCTTTCGTAGGACAAAGTATATTTGATTTATAAGTTTACTTCGTCAATTTCCTCATTTTCCTAAATACTTTTTAATAAACATTTCCAGAGGACTTCAGAGATTTATTCTTCGTCAAGATAAATATGAGTAGGATACATTTAACGTTTTATGCAACTGGCTTAAATGATTTCATTTGAAAATTATCATAATTTTAGTCATTGAAATAATTATAATGATAAGAAAATTGATTTGCAACACTTACAAGATAGCAAGTATATTTGCTTATGTGCTTAACTTCGTCAATTTCAAAATTTAATTTAATGCTTTTTTTAACAAAAATTTCCAGAAAATAATATATCTAAAAATTATTTATGAAAAAAAATATTTGTTTTTAATATAATAAATAAAATATTTTATAATTCACATTGATCTTAGTCACTGACAAATACGTTTACGGTTTATGATCACACGACGTTTTTAATTATAATTATTCTATCTGAAAAAATTTGGAAAGCTATTTACTACACAATTTCACAGCCTGGCAGCTGAGTGACTAGCTCTCTGGCTATCGGTTATCGACAAATTTTTTATAAAATATTTGTTTATTCAACAGCTATTCTTTCTTAAATAACGCCAATAATTCAGATCGCTGAGGGACTAAGCTGTACGTTTGTACAACATGTTTTCCCACAATGTTAATCTCTGGTCAATATGTTATCGGCAAAAGAAAACTATAAAACGAAACATTAAATAATAAACTCATGCCTGCTCGAAACTTTTATTGTTTTAAATAATTTTAAATATTCCTTTATAATGATGTTTTTCTGGTTGATTTATTATACTGATAGTTTTCTACATTTACCTGACTTAACGATACCCAATTGAACTTTAAACTGACTGTAAGTTAATTTAATTTATACTTCTTCATTCCGTAGTATGTCTCAAAATTATTTATGAAAAAAATATTTATTTTTAATATAATATTGTTTATTCAACAGCCATTTTTATGAATGAGGCATTCAGATAGCTGAGGAACTAAGCAATACGTTTGTTACAACATGTAACAGATATTCCCACAATGTTAATCTCTGGTCAATAAATATGTTATCGGCAGCAGAAAGTTATAAGACGAAACATTAAATAAAATAAACTCATACATGCTACAAACTTTTATTATTTTAAATAAATTTAAATGTTTTTTTTTTTTCTTGGTTCATTTATTATACAGAAAATTTTCTACATGTACCTGACTTTAAGATACCCAATTGAACTTTCAACTAACTGTACTGAAATTAAACTCCTTCATACCAAAGTAAATCTCAAAAAATTTTTGTTTTTAATATAATATTGTTTATTCAACAACCATTTTTATGAAAGAGACATCTGTCTTAAATAGTCCCTACAATTCAGATAGCTGAGGAACTAAGCAATCGGTTTGTAACAATCTAACATTTTTCCCACAAAATTAATCTCTGGTCAATATGTTATCGGCAACAGAAAACTATAAAACGAAACATTAAATAATAAACTCATAGATGCTACAAAATTTTGTTTTAAATAACTTTAACTATTTTTTTCTTGCTTCATTTATTATACTGAAACTTTTCTACATGTACCTGACTTTAAGATACCCAATTGAACTTTAAACTGACTGTAATTAAATTTAAACTCCTTCATATCATAGTATATGCCAAAATTATTTATGAAAAAATATTTTTAATGTAATATTTCAAGAGCCATTTTTATGAATGAGGCGCCTTAAATAACGCCAACAATTCAGATCGCTGAGGAACTAAGCAATACGTTTGTAACAATCTAACATTTCTTCCACAACTGGTTAATATGTTATTGAAAACAGAAAACTATAAGACGAAACATTAAATAATAAACTCATGCGTGCTACAAACTTTTATTGATCTAAATAACTTTAAATAATGATGATTTCTTGGCTCATTTATTAAACTGAATGTTTTCTACATGTACCTTACTTTAAGGTATCCAATTGAACTTTAATCTGACAGTAATTGAATTTAAATACTTTCATGCCATAGAATATCTAAAAATTAATTATGGAAAAATATTTGTTTTTAATATGATATTGTTTCTTCAACAGCCATTTTTATGAAAGATACATCTGTCTTAAATAGCCCCAGCAATTCAGATCGCTGGAGACTAAGCGATACGTTTGTAACAATCTAACATGTTTCCCACCTGTTTCCAAGTTAATCTCTGATCAATATGTTATCGACAACAGAAATACGAAGTTCTACATTTGATAAATGGGCCTGAATGGCCAGTGGCTAGCGCTCTGGTTTAGGGTTCGAGTCCCGGCGGTGCCATGGTTGTTTGTAGTGGTTCGGAATCCACTTTAAAAAGTAGGTCCCGGTCTAATAGGATCGTAGAGCGTTGCGGTGAGCATTGTTACTCCGCGTCCTTGGCTTATCTTCAAGTTACACGTGCCCCCTGGGTAATGCAAAGTGAGTACGTCTGTGCAGCACTTGCCTTAAGGCATCAAAACCAAGCTGTCTGTGTTTGCCAGCTGCATTAGAAAAAAAAAAAAAACATTTGATAAATGGTGGAAGAACAGATAGTATAACAGGCAGGTCTGGGTTTTAATATAATATCGTTTATTCAACAGCCATTCTGTCTTAAATAACGCCAACAATTCAGATCGCCGAGGAACCAAGCGATACGTTTGTTACAATCTAACATGCTTTCCCACCATGTTAATTTCTGGTCAATATGTTATCGGCAACCGAAACACGAAGTTCTGCATTTGATGAATGGTGGAAAAACAGACAGTAGCCTGGAGTAGTACGGAGGAGATAATAACCTATGCATCCATCAAATAAAACAATTACCCAGTCTAAACATCTCATCTAATTCGCTTTGGGCCTGTCGTTAGGGCCATCCAATTTAATTTATAAATCCACCTCTCGTGTTAGTCGTTCTGAAGCAGAGGTATGGCTATTAAACAAATGGTCCGCTCTCACCAAACAAATCGGAATAAGAGGAAATTACGCGAACTTGATGAATGGATGGAAGGATTATTTGAATTTCTAGGTCTTGTTTTTAATCTTTTGGGTTGGTCAAGATATAAACGCCCGCAGAGAATTTTAAATGTATTGCATGTAATTTTTATGCTTTATCAAAAAGGTGCCATAAAAACAAAAGGTGTTAAAGAAAGCAATTTATTTCTTAGCATATTTATTAACTACTTCAGGATAATATTAGCGCATTTAGCACTGCTAAAAGTAATTTCTTACAAATAGAACACGGCATATTTTAAACAATAGGAATACCTCCTATTTAATTCTATTCTGATCTGAATAATCATATATTGTTTCCTGGAGACAAACCTGTCGTTTGTATTTGTTAATATTGTTTACTTTTAATATGATTATGGAAATGCAGCAGTCCAGTTTTGTTAGTCCACATTTCATTAAGTGGATTTATAAAATCTTAAAACAATAATGAAATGTTAATGCTTACAGGTGATTTGATAAATAATCGTGCCGTATGGAAAAGAAATAATAATATTAATAACATAGCATATAAAAAAATATTCACAAATAGGATATGAATTAGTAGGTCAACCAGTAGAAAATGCTACAACCAGTAGAAAATGCTACAACCAGTAGAAATGCAAACACAATTTTCAATTATGCATTCAGATGACTAATTTTAAATGTTTTTGTCAACCTAATACAATTAAAATTCCAAATAAATTATACGATAAGCTGTATAATATCTATTAATATACAACAATATGCCCTGAAAAATAGGACTACCAACGGTTGTGAAATTTATGCCTTTTAAAAAAATTTGTGAAATACAAATAAACATCTTGCAGTAGGCAGACGACTTTGGCCCACCATGGGCTGCTGCGCCAATGAAGAAGAAAAATAAACACATTACAAATGAGACAATAACAGGCGAAACACGAAGTTAACTGAATTTTGTGTGTGCGTCGTATAAAATGACATAACGCCATATAAAAATGCTATAATGCCATTTAAAACGCCATGCGTTAATCTTCTACAAATATATTAATTTTGTTTTTGCAAAATTGATTGAAAAAATGGGAATATTAATATATATACATTTATTTATTTACTTACTTATTTTCTATGAATTTGTATGAATAATTTTATAAAAGTTAAAATGTTAAATTAAACTTTTCCGACAACTAAACTTCAAAAAGGTGCCATAAAACAAAAAGGTGTTAAAGAAAGCAATTTATTTCTTAGCGTATTTATTAACAACTTCAGGATATTATTAGTGCATTTAGAACAGCGAAAAGTAATTGCTTACAAACAGAACAAGGCATATTAAAACAATAGGAATAGGCTAACTAGATAATATAAGTAATCATAATAGATAATAAACAATTTTTTTTACTCTTGTATCATGATAGTTTTTCTTCGTGTATTCAATAATAAAATTAATAGTTTAAAATTATAATAAAAAATAAAAGGAAAAGGAAAAATACACAATGAATTATAATGCATCTTATCCATATTATTTTAAGCTGTTTGCAAATTATTTGCATTACCTTCTAATATGTACGAAAGAAGAATTGTAACACTGTAACCATGCTTCCTCCTACGCACTGGGAAGACAAGAGCGACATCTGTGGTGTTCAGGATAAATGGTCAGTTGGCTTGCAGGCTCTCACCCTTAATGGAAGTATTTTTCGCTCATCCTGCGCGTAGCTGAGTATCGGGTTTTCGGCTTAAAAGTGGTATCTTTCCATGAATCTACAATTATATATCTTTAAATATGTTTAAATATTGTATGTTTCTAATTCTATATGTGTGGTGTTTGTGAGTGTGTAAATAAAACTGCGATTTCTCCAATCTGTGCTTCAAGTATCTGAACCAAACCACACCCAGTCTCAACCCAACCACATCTGATTGGCCAACCTGCACACTACAACACGAGATTTAGAACTGCACAGAGGATAAACAGCAGACAATTAATGCAAATATTCTTTCTTATTTAAAATTGATTTTTATTAAAAAACATTCTTGATTTATAAAAAGAATTTATATATTCAGAGATTTATATTATTTGTTTTAAATTCATATTACTTATTTACTTGTTTTGGTGTTACATTTTTTCCAATAATTATGAATTTTCTAATTATTTCAATAACATTTTATCATTCTTGTGTGAATAGTCATTTACATATTTTACTGCATATACTAAATTGACAGTATAAATTTTGTTTTCTTCTAAAATTGATTTATAATTTTTTAAAAAATTTTAATAAATATGAATAAAAAAAAATCAATATTTTTTTTATTTAATCGCTGAACTGAATTCATTTCATTACCCATTCAAATATAAATTACAGCTGAATTCCATTCATTACCCATTCAAATATAAATTACGAGCTGAATTCCATTTCATTATCCATGCATTTGAAAATGTCTGAAGTATTACAGTCTTCCTAAAAATAGTATATTTCATACATTTATAGTAAAATTAAACGTTTGTTGTAAAGCAGACAAAAAATTACAAAGCTTTTGCAGACAATTAAAAATAGCTAAGGTTAATACAAGCATTTCTTTATTTCAAAGTAGGAAATCAAACAAGAAATAATAGACACAACAAGTTGTTTTTCTAAAAAAATTCCAATTTATATGCTACATCTATTATATACTGATTTACAGTCACTCTCATGATACAGCTAATTTATATGTTATTGTATAAAAATAAATTTACTATTTTGAAAGAGATCGGGAAATTTTAAATGATTAATAAGTATGAATGATTGCAATCTTCTAAAGAATACAAAATATGTCTAAAATTTAACGTACAAGAAGTTTTATAACATTCATTAGCCACAAATTAAAAATGTTTATTACAGATAAAAGCATTCCTTGATTTTCACGATAGGAAATCAGATGTAAAGCGATGTTTTTAAAAAATGTTTTTTTTTCAATCGTAACTAATTCTTTATTTCAATAAATAAACCAAGTTAACAAAATAATACTTCATAAAAAAGATTAGTCATAAATTTTATGAATAAAGGTGAAGGAATCAGTACGAATAATTGCAATATTTCAAAAATTGCGGAATCTTTCACATATCTTTCGAAAAATTAAACAGGAAGTTTTTAAAATAACAATGCATGCAATTATGTACTGCAAATAAAAATAACCATTACAGATAAAAACCCTTTATATTTTTACAAGAAAACCGAGGAATATACATATATACACATACACATTATATATATATATATATAAATATACATATACATATATATCACATATGTATATATATATATATATTATATACAGAAACTCTTTTTTAATCAGAATTAATACTTATTAATTATTACAGAATTAATTTTCTTGAAATATTAATATTTTTTTATCAATTTTCATGGTATGTAATAACAAGTAATATAAAAAAAAATAAATTTAAGTCAATTCCTACTTTTTTTCACTATATTGCAGAAAGTCCTTTATAAATAAATTTCATTCATTTCTTAAGTTTATCTGGCGCCATCTATTGGTAGATATATGCAACTTAAATCTAAAAAAAAACTAAAATTAATTAATTTAATTTAATTAATGAATTAATATTTGAAAAACTGTATTAACATCAAGTGTCATCTGCGACAAGTTCAAAAAAATGTATTTTAACTTGAGTGGAAGAATAAAAAGTATTTTATTAACGATTGAAAATTTGCACAAGATATATACAGGGAGAGTGTGAGTTAATAGAAGGAATTGAAAAATAGAGACAAATAAACGTATAAATAGTCTATTAATTTAATTAATAGAGCCCAAGAAAGCTCAGAACTTTCATAAGAAACAGAATCAACTCTGTTAAAATCAACCATGACGATTTACTAGAACGAGCCAGACACCGAGACGTGTAAAAAAGCAAGCAGCACGAGGATCAACCAAGCAATTACACTAATCATATATCGGTACATATAAATGGATCGGGTTCATCCCAGCTTGTACAAATAATATATTGTTGTGACCATGCCAAATTGCAGGCAGACGCCATTAGTAATTGCTATTCTTCAGAAAGAACGCCCCCTGGAGCATTATCGGGATCCATTTATTCCAAACAGAGGAAGTATGATTGGTGGTTAAACCTTCTGTTGTTGCCTGTAGGTGTGCTTGAAGAAAAATGAAATTAATTCAAGCGGTGTGTAATTTGCCAAGTTTTATTATCGTAAAAAGAACACACTGCAGTATGTTTGATGTCTACGTTTTGATGATGGTTTTGTTTGCAGTCATTTTTATCTAATGAAAGTGTTGCCAAATTCAAATATTTGATTCCTGTATTTGTTCTTTAAACGAAAGGGCCTCGGCGATCTATAAATATTACAAATAGATTATCCAAATTAATGGTCAGTTGAAACATGAAAAAGGTCTGACGTTTTTAAATATTGTAATCTTGATTTATAAAAAATTAGATTTGCAAGACAAGCAGATTCAGTCTTTGGTAAAGAACAATGCATTGCTGAATAAATCATGTAAGCAATTAATCATTTTACAAAAAAAAAAATATTTTTGCCTTTAATGACGAAGAAAGTTTGGAGTAAATAAATCCTATAAATATACAGATATCATAAAACATATTGTATAAAAGCTACGACCAATCTGTCTCGTATTTAAAGCAAATGAATAAATATTTTTTTAGTGGTATTGCAGATGAGGATATAGCAATTTGCACATTTAAGATTTTTTTTTCATGCACTGCTACAGTGTACAACACGATTCTTTTCGTGTTGTATGCTGTAGTTCAAAAAAAAATAGGAAGAAGCACCACAAAAGTGTGAAAATTTCTGCTGATAGCATTAAAAAATAACAAAAATGTGGCAACTGCTCTAATGTCGAGCTTGCCTCTCTTCATGTCTTTGATTGGCCAGATGTTATTTGGACTATCCCTCGGAAGAGTATTTATACTCCGAATATTATTGGTAATCAACATAGCCAATATTTGTTGGGATCGCAACGATATTTGATTCTCTGGTACTCTTCAGGGGATACGACAACAACAATGTACAACATGTTTATTGCTATAAAGTTATAAATAAACACAAAACGTTGCAAAACCAATTGAAGAATTAAATTAATAAAGCAATAGAAATACTATTAATAAAAATACGAATTAAAATTATATCACTATAAATATGTAATATTTAACGAAATTGCTGAAAAAAGGTGAAAGTCTATTTGTTTTGAGTAAGAAAATTGTGAGAAGTAGAAAATTGCAAGTTTAAGGTTTTTAAAACATAGAATACGTTTTTTTCTCTCTCTCTCTAGCATGCGTGTGTTAACTTGGAGCAGGGAACAAATTTCACATTTTGGACATCTCCATCGATATGAAAGCATATCATTGTGACTGGATTGATTATTTTCAGATATTCGAAATTTTCATATCCAGTTAACAATTGTGTATATTCAAAATCATGGGAGAATTGCATTACTATTTCTGTACATAAAAGGACTAATTCATAATAATAGGACTAATTCTTTACATAATAGGACATTTAGTTTAATAATTAGAATAAAATAGTTTAGTTGATATTAGTTTGTGAGACAGTATGTAAAATTTATATTTTTAAATAACATTGCTGATGTATTGACATTGAAATATAATTTAAAAGAATTCCCATTATAATTGATTTAAAGATTTCGTAGCTTCCTAAGCTAATCATTCAGCTGTTTCATTTCCAGAAAATACAGAATGGCGACGAACATACAAAAAAAACATGAACCAGTATAATGAACTTATTTCAAAAAATGTTGTACATAAATTGAAAAAGTTAGAAAAAGAAACTTTAGAAGTCTATTGTACGCAATTACCCAGACAAAATAACTCGAAAATACTTTACATTCTTCTGAGACTTCATAAAAGTATTGCTCTCTCTCTTTTCTCAAAAAGCTTCTGAAAAATAAGAAAGACAAGTTCGCCACTATTGTTGATTTTATTGCCGTCTGTGAAACAGATTACGAGAAATATTTTAAAATATAATTAGTTCTATAAACAGACATTTCTTTGTTATAGTTAAAGGTCTTGAATCCATTAAATTGTGTATTTTAAAATACAGTTCACGTGGTCTTTACATTTTTCTAGTAGCAATATAAAGTATTTAAGGAGACTCTCAAAACATCAACACCGTAACTGATAATTCTCTAACCAAACATTCTAAAAATAATTCTTCTTGGATTCTGCACAAATTTCTCTTGTTTTCTTGCTTTTTCGAAGCTGTTTCAAGCATTTTGGAAACATAACAAATAAATGGAATGGAATCTTGTTTAGAAGTCACATTTTTGACATTTCGAGTTTAAGCCAAAACTATTGCGGCACACGAAAACCCTTGAAAAGTACAATTAAAAAAAAAAATTTATATTGTTGGAAATGTAAACTAGATGACTTGTTGAGCAAAACTTTATTGTTTTTTTTTTATTTTAAAATGTTTATTTGTTGCTGCACCTTTTATCTTCAAACCTAGTTTATAAAAGGATATGAAGAGGTGAATGTCCATTAAGTAATCTCCCTTACATTTGTTTTGTTAATAGAAAAACGAGAACTGAAACTATATTAATCTGTGTGTGTTATTTTAAGGCAGTTTACCAATTTTTTGTGATTTTCTTTTGAGAACGAATTTTTGATTTTACGAAATTTGTGTAGATGGCTCGAGAGTCCATGCTATTAAACTATTATATAGTTTGTGTGTTTGTGTCAATGGTGTAAAAATGTCTATTTTTGTTAATTATTAATACTTATTAAAATCTACTAACTTATATTTTTTATTTTTGGACATGACACAAATGGTATCTAAAGTGGTTAAGGAAATTAATATTTAAAAGCATTATTATCGAAATAAATTGACAATTTTTCAGTAGCTCTTATTTATTTTCTTAAATATCATAATTTTTGACTTATTAGGATTAAATCCTATTTTTTATTTATTCCTTTACCTGATAATACACTAGTGTCCACATATTAAGCAATAGAATGAAAATAAGGGGATAATATGAAATTGATTAAACTTTCATAGAACACACGGTATAAATATATGGAGAAAATACTGAATAAATGTTTAAATTAAAAAGGATTACACAAAATTAGAATTTTTAAAAGCAAAAATTTCAATTATGTAACTTGTCAATATGAAACGGGATTGTCTCCACTATTAGCACATGTTCAACATTGTCGAGCCATAGTAGAATACAGAATTAGAACTAAACATCAAGTTTGAGCTATTGGCGCCCATGCACGGAGATTGGTTGGGTTTTCGTTTTACGGTCATTTGTGCACACGGAGGCTAATTAGGGAGACTGGGAGCTACTGTTTAAAGTAGATTCGAACCACTACAAACACCCATGGCACAGCCTGTATTACAAAGCGCCAGAGGGCTAGTCCCTCGACCATCAGGCCCTCCACTCACAGTCTATTATCATCAACCCCCCTCCTCACTACTCTCCGAGAAAGTCAGCGATTAAATATTGGATGGCGACATAGAAGTTCAATCTTATCAGTATTTTCCATATAAGTTCAATGGATTTAAGTCAGATGATCATGATGGACATTATAAAAATAAATATTGTCAATTTGCTGTATGATATAAATTTTTTGTATAATATGCTAGAAATCTTTCATATTGGTTGTTTTATATGTAAAATGTTTTTTCTTATATATAAGTATTCAAAAGCTTAGTTTCTAACTAAGTGTTCTTAAACTCTTTCTCCCTCCTCCCTGGTAAAAGTGAAAGAGACTATAAAATAAAAGATAATTTTAACCGGTTCTGGTAAATATCTTTAGAGAATATGTTTGTGACTCTAGGGCCCCTTATGCCTTATTGTATTATCCAATTAACGTAAACTTTGAATATATTTGACGAACATTATTAAAATGTACTGAGATACGATTTGTCTAGAAATAAAATCGTTAACTTTGAATACTAATAAAGTGTACTGAGATAATGTTCTTTAAATAAAATCTTTAACTTCGAATATTATTTTCAGAAATGTACCATTATTGGAGAATATGAACAACATGTTATTTTAGATTTTGAATAAGTATTTGCGAAACCCAAAATACTTTTCATTCGCAACATTCTTATTAAATTAAAGATAAAAAACACACAAGTTAACAAACTTTTCCTTTTTTTCCTGTGCAAAAAAAAAAAAAAAAAAAAAAAACTAATTTTTTTTTTTTTTACCAAATGCAACATTTTTATTTTAAAACAAGTAATATATAAAAAAATTTGTTTAAGTCAATTCCTTCTTTCTTTTTCACTGTATTGCAGAAAGTCCTTTATAAATAATTTTCATTCATTTTTTTTAAAGTTTATCTGGCACCATCTATTGGTAGATATATGCAACTTAAATCTAAAAAACTAAAATGAATTAATTAAATTTAATTACTGAATCAATATTTGAAAAAACTGTATTCACATCAAGCGTCATCCACTACGTGTTAAAAAAAAATGTATTTGAACTTAAGTGGAGGAATAAAAAAGTATTTTATTAACGATTGAAAATTCGAACAAGATATATATAGGAGTATGTGAGCTAATAGATGGAAATGAAAAAAAAAATAAACAAGTTAAAAAACTTTTCCTTTTTCCTTTTTCAAAAAAAAAAAAAACTTTTTTTTTTTACCACTGCGAAAATTCAACATTTTCATTTAAAAAAAATAAATACTGTATATATTTAAAACAATTTTTTTCCGAGTTATATTTATACAAGCCACTTTGCTGACTTTCCATTGCCAATTCCCTCTTGAAAACTTTATTGTGTTCACTTAAGCAAATAAACTTAAGTCAGGGGAGGAAATGAGTCTTTTCTGCTCGAGAAATCTGATCGAGGGCAACAGAGGCGAACTTCCTGTGTGGAAGGACTCGTTCGGGAGCTACGGTTACAGAGCAAAAAGAACTTCTCGATTATTTGGCTCTAGCGTGAAAGGGGAAAAGAAAATCTTTGTTAAGAATCGTGATTTGCTTTGCAACGTGCATAATGTTTTGTAAAAAACTCCATTTTTATTCAAGAAATGTAATGACATACAAGTGAACACGAGGAATTCATCTCCTGCACATAAACTGGAGTGAAACGAAAAATAAACTCTAGTTTAGAGTCACGAATTCATGTCAACACAGTGATTTGTCAATTTGTAATGCCAATCTCTATTTTTCAATTTTCCAGAACTTTTTTTCTAAATTTCAGGTTGTATATTTCCGCTAACAAAAACTATATTTTTTCATTTTAAATAAATGAGACAGAATTTTCGCATACCAAATAAAAATTCTGATTGCATATTTGATATATAAAATTAGTGGATAAAATTTTAAAAATATATCATTCTGCGAGTATTCTTACGTCGCATGCGTCCCATTTTTTTCTATTAATAATATTTTTCCTATAAGTTTTAAACATTAACATTAACCCTATTTACTTCTGAATTAATACATTAAAAAATAAGTTTTCTCAAATTTAGTAACTATGTATTACTTAAAATATTAACAAAACGTAATAATTTTGGAGTCTTGTAAATTTTCAAATGATACACAAATCTTACAGTAAATTATAGCAATCATACAGTAACATAAAGCCTACAGTATATTATAACAATTTTGCAGTAACACAAATCTATAGTATATTATAACAATCCTACAGTAAACTATAGCAATCCTGCAGTAACACAAATCCTACATTATATTATAACAATCCCACAGTAACACAAATTCGACAGTAAATTATAACAATCCTACAGTAACACAAATCCTGCGGTATATTATAACGATCCTACAGTAACACAAATCCTACAGTAAACTATAACAATCCTGCCGTAACACAAATCCTACAGTAAATTATAATAGAAAAATTCATATAAGACATACATTTTTATAGCCAATATAATTTCCCATGAACAGTGAATTTGCAAATTGCTTATTTTTAACTTATTCAGAAATCTAGATAAATGATAATTGGCAACTTTTACTACTATGATTTCCCAATTTTTTTTTTTTAATATCATTTGTTTAAGCAAAAATTATCATTATCATCTAATAGTTCGTTTTTATCCAGTCATCATGCGTTATATTTAGTAGAACATTAAAACCATTTGAATCTAAAAATTAATAATGAGTATTTAGTATTTAAAGAAATAATAGTCCTTATTACAATTTTAGTTTTGTTTTAATAAATCGATAACGAAAATTATTAAATTATATTTAAGTTAATCTATAAAACGACTCAAAAATTTAGATTTATTTAAAAAAAAAAAAATTTTTAAGTTAAAGGAAAATTAAAAAAATATTTTCATCAATTACGATAATTATGATTCTTCTATTACAGTTTTTATAAATTTAGCGTCTATATTAACTTAAAAATGTTTTTATAATTGCTTCAACGTTTTCTACTATACTTTATCTCTTAAAATAAAAAGAAATTAATGATTATAAACATTAACTTTTTTTTTAAAAACATGTCACACAAATTACTACGGAAAAATTTTAGAGAATCAAATGTTAATTTATACTGTGGTAACAAAATAAATTTAACAATAGAATTCTAAATAATATTCTTAATTAATGTTTGAAATATATGCTTCTAATGAATATCCATATATAAAAAAAGTTGTTTGATTAAATGTTATTTTTTTGGTACGGTTGTTTAGAGAATGAACTGTAAAAATTAGTGTCTTAAAGTTAAAGAATTTCAACGAATAAATTAGATTTTCTAACATTCTTTAGATTTTGTATATGTTAAACACGTATTTACTTCAAAACTCATAGTTGAAATATTTATGTTAAATAAATAATGTAATTTGTAATTCAAAAGAAGGAGAATTAGATTTAAGAGCACCAGATTATTCACTGCTTCCATAAAAATAATCAAAATTAAGCTAAGTAAAAATATATACAAGTAGAGTGCTTCCACAAAATACAAACATCATTAAAAAATTCTTTTTGATGCTACTACTTACCCAGAACAATTGCTTAAAATAAAGAATAGAAATATGAGAATGCATTCTAAAAAACCAAATCTAAAACTTAAACAGATCTAGAATCACCAAGTCATGTTTTAAGCAAGTTTCATACGCTCATTTCAGAAAAAATTATTACCCTGAAATTTGAAACCAGTTCAAAGAGTTTTTATTTCACCGAAATATTTTCACCTTATAACTTGTATCAACAAATTTTGTTTGAACTCTTGGAATTTTTATTTTAAGTATAAAAGTATGGGGTTTTTTTATCTCGAAATAATTCTTTAAATGTGAAGTTTTAAAATTCATCAAAAAATTAATCAATAATTTTCAGTAAATAAGAAGTAATTTTCTTTCGTCTAGCTATATTAATTCATTTTTCTTTCAATTCGTTTATTTTAAAGTATGGAAAATGATATATAAGAATAACATTCTAAATATACTGAAATGTGATTTCGAAAGGTGATATAGAGAGATTAGACAAATATTTATAAATTACCTTCTATAAATATAATGCAGTCATTGTCTCTTAATTTTAACATAAAATATATTTCATAGGTAGACCAATTGGTAAAAGGCGGAACACAAATTCATAATATTACAAGCATGTTATTCAAAATGATTCAGGAAATTTATTTAAAGGCATAAGAATCATGATATTTAAATTAATTTGAGAATACAATAATAATTTGTTGTCTGTTAAAAAAGCAAAAAAAGTGAGTAACCCGAATATTTACGAGTTAGAACACATAATTAACTTTGCTAGGCACATGTACACAAAATAAGAATAAAATAAAAAGTAAATTAATTAAAGTTGCAATTATGTGCACAATTAATTCCAATCAATAATGTATTTAACATTTTTACCAGCCTACACTTCGTATGCTCTTGAGCATTTAAAAAAAAAAAGATTTCCTATAGATACAGTAGTTTCCATATCATATGTACTAAACTCAATTTTTTTTACATATATTTTGACAACAAAACATTTAAATCAGAAAAATAATTCTTGCATACTTCTTTAAAAATACTTTATTTTATTAAATATCGTCTCATTAAACTCAAATTAATCAAAAGTTTGATAAGTGTTTAAAAGAGACATTTTAACCCTGGCCATCAAATCATTAGAATTATTTTTTATGATAAAAATAATCTCTTGTCGCAAAAGAAAACCGAATTATTTACTTCCTCTAATGAATGACACTCCTATCAAACATTAGTATGCAATGCTATCAATAAACTGCCAACCATGCCATGACGATCGATTAATTGTAAATTTAAGATAAAAGATTCATTTGATAGTATTGATTACCATGCATCATTTGCTTCAGGCAGCGTCCAAATCTTAGACTCTAATAAACTAATAACAAGGTTGAAGAAAAAGCAGCAAAAAAAAAAAACCAGAAGGATCCAGGCAATGGAGCCTAATGTCATTCAAATATCATTCATCATATTCAGAAGGGTTTGTCAATAGGTTTCTCAATCATTATTTCCAAATATGCGACTTATGTCTGATCCGTCGTCACCTCTCGGATTATGGCAGACCTTGGTGCTTGCTCTCTTGACTGAATGTCTTACAAGGTAATTGTCGTTAGTCTTTCGTGAATTTCCAATTCAGATGAGTTGTTGGAACGAGTCGTATTACCATATCAGGATGAACAATGAGCGATGGATTTCCTCCACGGCTTCGATCACGAAATGTAACATTAGAACACAATGCGTGTGTAAAGGACTGGATTTATTAGACCACTTGAAGTGAATCGGGATCAACAGAGCATTTTAGTTGAAATGCAGAAGCTGTTTTAAGTTTTTCTGCACTTATTATTTATGAATAGAATCATTTCCTTTACTCTATAGCATGGAAGTAAAAAAAAAACATATATTTTGTTGGTTAAATAATTTGATTTGTTTGTTTATAGTCATTAATTCAACTCATCTTTTTTTTTTTTTTGTTGTTGTTGGAAATATCAGAAAGCAGAAGTTTTGACAAGTTGCCTCAAGTTATTTTGATTCTGACATTTTATTAACTTAAGTTTATTTTGTGATGTCTTAGTTTTATTTGACCTTGTCAAGTTCAGCAAAATATTTGGTTCTTCCAGAGATAATTTGTTTACTCTATAATTACGTGATGTTTTTAATTACGTTTCGTAAGCCTTGTAAAATACTTTTCGAGATCTTTTTGAGTTTTAATAGATAGTCTCCCTAACTTATAACCATAATTTAATGAAAATAACACTTATTTTACTTTCTCATCTTAATGTGGAAAGAATTTAAGTAATTATAGCTTAACAAAGTAATATTTATTTAATAATTTTTAGCGACGAAATTAAGTAAATTATATTGTTATATATATATATGTGTGTGTGTGTGTGTGTGTGTGTGTGTGACTCACGTTTGGTCTGTCGTCATTTTGTTAATTCAGACCTTGATTCTTAACTTCTTGACTGAATATTTAAATATTATATTACTCTAAAATACATGACAAAAATATAACGGCATCAGAAGGGATCTGAATAAGGATATTGTAATGGATTGTCTATGTGTAAACATGCATTGAGGTAATATAGGGACCTAATTAGATCGTGGTTGAAAGCGGTTCGCTGGCTTCATTATCCGTGCAAATTTCACGGAGCATGCATTGCTGTATGAATTCAAAACTTGTCGACATTTACTTTATACATGGGGAAGCTAACGAAAAAGGTGCAACTATTCAAAGGATGTACAGTAAGTGATTTCAGAGAAGACAACTACCAAACACTTAAACATTCCAGTAAATTCATCGGCTTTCAGGTGTGGTATTGGCAAGGAAAGATATCGTGGAAGAAGCTATAATACTCAAATTTGAGGAGAATTCTACTATAAACGCGAGATCTTTGGACTTGCGTTGAAGGTGAACCGTTTAGCCGTTTGGAGGATTTTAAATGTGGTAAAAAGGCACCCTTTTTATCTGCAGAGGTCTTACTCACTGATCAGGTTACTTTTTTCGTGGTTAGGCTATGTTTATCACCCAAAAATTCCTTACCTTTGGGTACATGATACCACCATTAATGTTAGGGCTGACCAGAAAAGGTTTTGCATTAATTTTTGAAACTGACAACAACTTAATAGAATCTATCGTTCTACTTTATTTAATGAACGTCAACATGTGTAGTAGCTTTTTATAAAATATCCCGTCGGAATTTCGTTCTATGTTTCTTCAGTTATTCGCACAAAATTGCTGTTCCAGCACGATGGAATACCTGTTCACTTCAGCAGGAACCCTAAAAATTACTTCGACGCTACTTACGGACCACTTTGGGTTAAACAACGTGGACATTTTCCTTGGCAATTATATTCACCAGATTTGACATCTATGGATTTCTTCTTCTGAAGGCCTGTCAAGAGCAGAGTCCACGAAAATTCCATTGATCCTGGTAAATGTTTAATGACTATATTGTCAGTTGCTGCTCAAATATTTTTTGCCTAATATACCCAAATTCATGCGCCACCACTGTAAATGTTGTATTACTGCTATTATTTATAGTGTAGTTCGCTCCTACGAGCAACTATTGTAAAGAATAATTAAAATGTTCTCTTTAAATATACCTGCCGTTTTCACTTACTTATTGCTCATATCATTTTTACGAGTGGCACTTACTATACATGCACCATTTCCGCACATACATTATACTACCAAAATCTGCTTATTTCGATGTTCTCGACCACCTTTACATTTTTCAAAATATTTTAAACTCTGCCAATCTGTGTAGTAATTATACATAATCACTTTATTTAAAAAGATTTATTTTAAATGTATTTATGCAATTTTTGTTGAAAAATGTAAGAATTTCAAACATAATCACACTACGAGACAATAATCGTTTATATTGCCCTTTTTTTTGGTTGAATTCTTTGTTTCATGTGTAAGAAACTTTTAATTCTACATAGTAAGATTCTTCTTCACAAATATTTTTAATAGAAAAAAATATATTGTTCTGGATTATTAGAAAAAAATAATTGGTATTATAATGTTTTTTTTAGGATTAACAAAAACATTCCTCATAATAAATCATTTAAAATTTTGATTTCTTCCTAACATAAAGCAATTTTACAAAAGCAAAGGACTATTTCAGTTACAATTTGGTGAAGTTTTTAAAATATCCATCAGTGTAAAGGACAGTAATGCGCAATTACAAACAGAAACTTTCATGTTCCTACTTGATAAACATTCTTTAAAAATACATTTATGATAAAAGGAACAGTAGTTTTGGAAATTAATGAGAAGTTCCCTTTTTTAACAAGCTTTAAGACTCTTGCAGAGGCCCTATTATCTTCCAAATTTGTCCACATAATGACGATCGGTAAGTACTCCTAGCAATTGTTCTCTGCAAAAGTAAAACCTTAAAAGGGATTTTAAAGATGTTTTAAAAGCACAAATCAAGATCATTATTATCGAAAAGAAGTACAGTGCGATGAAGTACTTTAATGGCCTCTAAAATAATAGAAGGAAAAAAAAGAATCCAAGCAATGGACAAACATTTAAAGTAGTGCTTAGTAATATTAAGTATAGGATTTAAATATTGGAGTACAAATAATTATAAGAAATTTTCTGATAAATAGGAATTGTATTTGTATGTTGGGATATAATTTTCATATCGTGACACATAAACATATGAACTCTACTGACAGCTTTAAAAAAAAGTAAAAGCAGTTTTTGTTGTTGTTGTTTTTGTTTCTTATTATAAATAAAATGTTGTAGATTCAGGATGTACAACCCGGGATCCTCCTTGGCTTTTTAGCAGTCTTTCTATTCAAATTTAGATTTCCCGTTTAAAAATAAACCTATCATATTTATTAAAGATATCGTTCTTCAGTGAGTGTCTGGCCATTGTGGTCTTTGGGGGCAATGAACAAGCGGACTTCCTTGAAAAAGGTTGGTTTGGCATATTGTTTGTCGCATTTTTTGCATACTTTAGGCTAATTAGACCGGGACCTACTGTTTAAAGTTTTCAAAAAGAGGAGTCAGCTTACTTCAACATACTACGGTCATTACTTATTGAGGATTAAACTGTTTTTAAAGTATTTATTTGCATCTAATTTCTTGCGTGATCTTCAGATCTGTTCATCTTTATAAAATTGAGAAGGGTAAGCCCTTCTCTTATTCCAGATAAACCATGGCGATAAGCAGTGGCGGCCTTTCGCCTGTCTACGAGACACGATTGCCTTGCTACCCATCTTGCCACCACATAAACATTTCAACAGATCTTATTTGCCCACTTTGTGACTCTGGAGAAGTAATTGACAGGGGCCATCTACTCCTATGCGGAGCTCTCTGTGGACCTTCAGAGGCGTTGAGATATTGGGAAGCAAGATCGCTCTTTATGTGATGACTTGGTTTTCTTTTTTGTTCTTAGTTCTTGAAAGAACAATAACACTAAGAACAATAGATCTATGCAACTTTTGCCTAGCCATTGGTAATAAAAAAAATGTTTATTAAAGATTTTCAATTTTATGATTACGAAAATATATTAAATAGAAACTGAATAATTGACCAAAAAGTAAACGTTTGTAAATTAGAAAACGTCTTCATGAAACTTTTTTATTTGTTGTCAACTAAAAGATCAGAACTTTTGTTAATAGCGTTTTAACCTGAATGCAACATAATTTTTTTCACGGTATTTATTTCTCAAAACATGTTTCATTTCAAAATTGAGCTGAACAAAATAATTGTTGTTACTAGATAATGACCAGACAATAAATCGCATCCTGTTTGGATTAACATACATTTGTAAAAATATTTTTTTTAGCATGAATGTAAAAAATAGATAATTAAAAAATATGACTAATTACTTTTGTATTCATTTTTATAATATTTCCGAAATGAAATAAACATATACTTTTCGAGATTATTTTTTCATGCACTGCGTAGAATCAAATGACAGTTACAAAAATTCACTGTTATAAATAAAATAGAGTAACTACCAAAAGTTTCGGCATATGTTAAACAATTCACTATTAATGTTTGATAAATATTTTTCTACAGTTAAAATTTAAAAATAATTTCTTTTATTTTCAAATATTTGGCCCAAGATCATTTGTCCCTGATGTGTTTGGTATAAAACAGAGTTTATCATTTATTCTACTTCAAAAAAAAAAAAAAAGTAGAGTAATATCTTCCTTTAAAACTTTTATGTCACATTGAGAAAAACCGAAAAATAAATTATTTTAGTTCGATGGCCCATGTGTGGAATCTTCAAAATCTTCAGCAATTTTGCCATTTTTAAAGCCTTAATTTTAATACATTCTACAAAGTATGAAATGCATTTTTGTTTATACCCACGCTAACTAGCGCAGACTTCCATTTTGAATAAGTGCTACAAAAGTTAGCAATAAATATAAAATAAAAATTTGAAAATGCAATGTAATGTATATAAAAATGTATGATTTCTAGATAAATCTTTCTAATACTTATTAATATTTCCTTAGAAATCCTTCGTTATTGTATTGCGAAGATTACAAATTCAAATTTGAATATTTATTGTATGGGATGTTTTAAGGCATATTAATAACTATAAAAAGTCACAAATGTATGCACATTTGTTTATTAAAAAAGGAAACGATATTGAATAGTTTTTTTTTTTTATCAATAAAACGAAATATGTTATTTTTTTAATGTTTACATTATTGCAACATCAGTTGCGTTTTATCTTATGGCTCGAACTTTGTATATGGATTCGTGTGAAGTTTGTTTGTTATCTTTATAAAGTGAAATAAAGGCTGGTGTTTTGTTGGAGTGCCTAGGATAAAAACCGTGTACCACCGTATCATAATTTTATGATTAAAGACATAATTATTAGATATTACAATAAATTTAAGAATTTTAACAGATTTAAATTGAAGAGAGCACATGCTCTTTAATGAAAATAAAAAGAGAGAATTACGATTAAAATTAATTTATAAATAATAATAAATATAAGTAGTAATGAGAAAATTTGTTAGCCTATGTACTTGTACGAATCTTATCGTGTTTATGCTAATTAGTTGCTCAAATTTGGGAATTCACAATTTTTGTTCCAAATAATAAAATTTAACTCGTCCATTCAAAAAAACCATTAATTTGTAACAATTATAAAAAAAACAGTTAAAAATATTAGAAAGTTTTTATTTTTAAAAAAGATTAATTGTTACATTACTTAACCAAATCAGAGTCAGAAATACCATCATTATAAATCTAAGAGCTATAAAAACAAATCCCTTCCTATAAACTTACTATTCAACCTGATAAATAGTTTATGGACAGTATCGTCTTTTAAAATGTTGTTCTCCAATATATGCTAAATCCATATCATTGATTAAAAAACAATTTTTGAAAAATATTCTTTATTTAACTCATATTATTCTGGAATTGTCCTTCAACATCAATTTTGTTTAAATAGGGTAAAGAAAATTATGTTTTAAATGAAATTAAAGTAATCCTGCCTTTTTTTTAAATCGCATTTTTACATAATACATCGTCACTAATTAAACTAAATACTGAAAGGCTTGATTATGTTATCAGATTTCAGAAAGACAGTGCATAGGTTGAAATATATCATAATGATTGTAAACTTCTATATTAAAAAAATAACTGATTTTAAATTTACAAAAGGAATTATCTGTTCTAAATTTAAAACATTTTCTTAATTGATAAAAATTAACTAATCAGGGTTAAAATACATTCAATTAAAATTTTACATACTGCATAACATATATTTAGTTTGCATAATTTATATTTTTATAAAATCATTATATGTTATATTATAAAACGTTTTTATTTCAGAATATCCTGCGACTAAAAATTTTATTGAAATTAAAAGTTAATTAAATTTAAAAATATTTTATTTATAAATTAGGAAATTATATGTCTTATTATGTTGTTGTTGTTACCTATGAGTTTATTGGAATTCAATCCAAACAAATTTGACCACTTACCGTGGAAACAAAAGAACATGTAAACAAATAGAAATTTCAAAGGGAAAATATCAGACATTCTTAAAAAACAGCCAAAAGGTATTAAAAACAATTAAAAACAAGTTAAATGGGTACTTACGTATTAACGGTACCTTGGCGACAAACTTGGCTGTTTTTTAAGTGTCGCCAATCTGACAGCTACAAGTTTGGCGGTTTTTAAGTGGCGCCACTATAACGGCTGCAGATTTCCTGAGTTTTGACGCCATTTTGTAGTGCTACGAAAATGCGTATTTGGGATTTGCCAGAAACAGAACAAGATGCAATTTTATTTTTTTCAGGAGCGAAATATTTTACCACAACAACGAAAATGTCCCAATTCATTCCCATGGCTAATTTGTGTTTAAATACAGTGTTTTGAATTTTGAAATCGTTTTGATTTTAAATGAAGTGTTTTATATATTTTATTATTTGGAATAAAAATATTTTGAAAGCGTTTTGATTTTAAATGAAGTGTTTCATATACATTTTATTATTTGGAACAAAAAATTTTAAGTGTAGATTGGCGCCACTTAAAAACCGCCAAATCTGTAGCTGCGGTTGGCGCGTTTGCACTTTATTGGCGCAACTGTCGCCAAGGTACCGTTAATACGTAAGTACCGTTAAATGTTTTAAGAATAAAAACTTAAAAAGCTAGATGTACCATAATAAAAGTCCGTATGATCAGGGCATGCTTTCTATGGCCCTCCAGTAAAGAGTATACAAATCACCATTCTGTTGTAAGTTAAGAGTCCTTATTCATTTTTCTGTCTTATATAAAACACATATATCAGTGTTCACAAGCTCTATTTTGGCCAGATGCTCTGCCAGGCAGTCGTGTCCAGTTCTTATTCTAAAATTGTCAATCAGCCTCTTTGCGAGATTTTCCACTGAAATTTTTCAAATCATCCACGATTGCCTCTCAGACTTTTCCTTTGGTGTTACATAATAATTCACTAATATACGATGATTTAATTTTACCCCATATAGTTCTCCTATAAAAGTCAAGAGGATAGGACACTCACCAGGAACTTTTGTTCCTTTTTCAATTCCTTCTATTAGCTCACACTCTCTATATATATATCTTGTACAAATTTTCAATCGCTAATAAAATACTTTTATTCATCCACCAAGTTCAAATACATTTTTTTTGAACTTGTGGTGGATGACACTTGAGGTTAATACAGTTTTTTTTCAAATATTAATTCATTCATTACATTTAATTAATTAATTTTTAGTTTTTTTTTTTTTTTTTTAGATTTAAGTTGCATATATCTACCAATAGATGGCGCCAGATAAACTTTAAGAAATGAGTGAAAATTATTTATAAAGGACTTTCTGCTTTTTTCAATTGCAGAGAGTGAAAAAAACAGGAATTGATTTAAATTTTTTTTTTTTTTTTTTTATTATTTTTATTTTTTTTTAACCAGAAGATCTGCCCTTTCGTTTCTATTAACTCCAACATGGGATGGAATCTACTGTAATGTTGTATATCGTATTATTATTTCGTAAATAATTAAATATAATAATTAAATATAATTTCAAAATACTACAAATATTATTCTATAATAACCTTCCAACATGAATGTTTTTTAAATAGTACAAAGAAAATAAAATTTTCAATCTCAAAAATAATTAGTTCCTTTGTTTTATAAAGTGGTATTTTTATTTAATTAATGCATGGTTGCTAACTGAACTAAATATTGAAAGCTTCATTACGTTATCAGATTTTAATATGACAGTTGAAGAGGTTGACATAGATCATAATCGCTGTAATAAAAACAAATGATGACTCTCTTCAAATTTAAAAACAAACATTTCTGTTTTAGATTTAAAATATAATAAGTTCAAATAATAGGCTCAGCAAAAATAATGAAAAAAAATAATGGATTATTTGGTGATTTGAATAACTACAAAAAAAATCAGTGATTTCTATAAAAAGTAAAAAGATAAAATGAGATTGCATACATAAACGTAATTAAACAATGGAGAATATAATTCTAGAAGCAAATCAGTTGTGCAAAAAAAATCGTAGACTCTTAGATGAATGTGCATAGTATTACGTAATTTAATTACTTTTTTAATATACTTAAATTGGAAAAATTTATTCAAGTTTCATTTCATTTCGTTAATGTTTAATTTTCTAGAAATGTAGTACAAGTTTTATAAACATGCATATTTTTTATAACATCCAGTTAACTAAGTAATTAAGTTTCTGTTATTTCTTTTTTCAATTCCTTCTATTAGCTCACACTCTCCCTATATATATCTTGTTCAAATTTTCAATCGTTAATAAAATATTTTTATTCATCCACTCCGAGTTCAAATGCATTTTTTTTCAACTTGTAGTGGATGACACTTGATGTTAATACAGTTTTTTCAAATATTAATTCATTAATTAAATTTAATTCATTAATTTTAGTTTTTTTTTTAGATTTAAGTCGCATATATCTACAAATAGATGGCGCCAGATAAACTTAAAAAATGAATGAAAATTATTTATAAAGGACTTTCTGCAATATAGTGAAAAATAGTAGAAATTGACTTTAAAAAATTTTTTTTTTTATATTACTTGTTTATCTTGGAAATTGTACAAATGATTTTAAATAATATTTTTTCTTAAAAATTACGAGTAATATGTTTTGTGATATTTATTTAAAACTATTTACTTTCAATAAGAAATTCAGTTTTTAAATTACAATAACTTAATTTCAATTTTAAACATAATGTTAAAGATGTAAATCAGAATTTGTAATGTAAAGTAGTTGTAAAGCAGAATTTGTAGTGAAAAGTAGATATAAAGAAGAATTTAAAAAGGTAAAGTAGGTATAAAGTAGAGTTTTTAATTTTCAGAAAATAGTGTTACATTACTCTGTTCACGTAATAGTTGATTTCTTTCCATGTATGGCAATCATCTGAGAAATGATAGATAATTTTTTACCTAAAACACTGCATGAAAAAAATTCAGTAATATTAAATTTGAGGAGTTCCTATTTAGAGTTACTTTGTGCTACTTAGCAAGGATTCTACATGAAAAAAACATTTTTTTTTTTGTAACTGCACTCTAAGGTTTTGTAATTTGTAATATAATAAAGCAGAATTTTGAATGTAAGATAGATATAAAGCAAAAATTTTTAAATGTAACGTAGATATAAAGCAGACTTTTTAATTTTTGAAAATAGTGTTACGTGTTCAAGCGATACTTGATTCTTTACCCTGCATGGCAAAAGCATCTGAGGAACTTATTAAAATAATAGCAGTGATACGCTGGTTTTGTTTTTACGAATTAGTACATAGTATGTCTGATAGACAATTTTTCACTTAATTGTACATGAAAAAATTCAGTGGAATTAAATTTGTTTAAGTTAGAGTTTCTACTTAGAGTTATGTTACTACTACTTAACAGGGAATTTCCATCAAATTTATTAACTTATTTATTTTAGCAGTACTGTAAGTTTAGTAAAAACATTTTATATCTATCTTTTCTAATATTTGTATATAACTTAGTTAATAAATTTAAGACTAGTCTGATTACTATTTAGTATAATAATAATTTTAAAACTAGTCTGATTACTATTTAGTCTAACAATTTTAGAACTCTGTGATTTTGTCACAGTTTCATCCTGTTCACAGTGACAATAAATTACTGTAAAGTGATTTTCGACCCATGCTTAAGCTTATTGCACGAATTTTATATGTAAAAGAAATGTTTACAAATTAGTAATCAAATAGAGTTTTTGATCAGACAATCTGATATATGACTTGTTTTTTAAAGTATTTATCTAATAAGAATGATAAATATTTATTTTTTATAAGAAATGAATGTAAAAATAATTAAAACTTCTTTTATCAGTCTGGCTTTTAGTTTGTTGCTCTACGTCCATATTTTCACACTTTAGGCCAATTAGACCGGAATCTACAGTTTAATATGGATATCGAACTACTAACAAATGTCCACGTCATAATCAGGATTCGAACCTGAAGCCTAGGGTACCAGAGCGCTATCAAGTGACCATCAGGCCTGCTATCAGCCTCGATGTAAACAGGATGCACTATTTAATAACTAACAATTATCATTGGTGTGGAACACAGGGCATATTATGTAATTATAATTATCCATGAATATTTATTGAAATCCGTTGTTTGAAATCCTGAATTAAGAAAACTACAATTAAAATATTCATGTAAACAACCTTATCTTTGTGAAGCAAATAACAAAGCAATACAAATGATTAAATCATTTTTTCAATGCACGTATATCCACAAAAATTTATTTTATAATTTCTTCTCTCAATCAAAACCTAAAATTTGTTTATAAAATTAAATGCAATAGGGTTCATTCTATGAATATTTAAAAATGCATTTCCAAAGCAATTATTCATAAAAGTATGTTAATGTGAATTTTGTTTGATAGATCAAAGTGTTTTTGGAAAACAACGAATCCATATTATAACGTCCAGCTAGCTCTTTAAAATTCTGACAAGTTCATTTAAATAGAATGTGAACATGCTCCATTTCCTCGTGCCACGGTTCTCAACAACGAAGGTTCTGCCTGCCTTCCACCAATTCCCATCAAGCCTCATCATGAGGTACATCTTCTGGTCACACCCAGTTCCAATCTGGCAAATTCTGCATTAAGGAAAGCACTCACTTCTTGATGCAGGCTGAGATAACCTCTTGAATGAAATGGCTTAATCAGTTTCACAGCATAAAGAGGACGTTTTGAATGGAAGAGACGAGAAGATTTATTTTGTATTGTGTTTTAGTTTTGGCTTTTCACAAGTAGACACCATTTCTAGAGAATTTTTTTTCCCTCTTTTTAACGGTATATAAAATTTAATTTCTAGTTTTGACTGTAACCTACATGTATTGTTCCGCGTTCATCCATTAGATTTGGTATCTCATAAATCAAAGCGCACCCAACTTTCAACTTATCTAATGCATATTTAATTTTGTGGATTGTCACTCTCGTTACTTTGACATTGTAAGGTATCTTAATTCTCGTTTAAATAGGTTCTAAATGATGAATGATAACACCTTAAAAAAAATGATTTGTTTATTTGCATATTGGAGATAGTTTACATTAAAAGTGATTATAAATAAAAATGTGAGATTATTTTTTAAACTGGCAACTACATTATGTCCCACTCACAAAACTTCTCCATGATTTAAAATTAATCTTCCAAAGTTATTTAGATCCCATTCAAACTTCAAAATTGATACAACTATTTTTGAAGCATTTAAATTGAATAAAAAACATTTAAAGTAGTTGATTTGATTCCCTTAAGTGAATTTTTCAAAAAAAAAAATAATAATAATAATAATAATACATTTTGAAATTTTAATCATGACGATTGCCAGATTGACGGAGAGCCTCGGTTGTATAACAACCTCTATCTCCTACTTTCTTAAACTTAAACCCATTGATGAATGAAAAAGAGTAAGGTTATAAGCTTTAAGTGTAAATAATTAGATTTATTTTAAAAATCAGTAATCATGATAAATATTTTTTTTATGTTATTATATTTTTAATTAATAAAAATAATTTAGGCATATATAATTTTGTTTTATATTATTATTATAATTTTTAGAAGATAATAAAAGAAAATAAGCAATAAAAACAAAAACGCTTGGGGAATTTTAACCAGATATTATTATCGTCTAATATTGTTAACTGTCATTTTGAAAATTGTGATTCAATTTAAATTGTTGAATTTATTTTTTAAAGAAATTTACAATCCAAGAATATCTCACTTATTTTTAATGTACATCCTGTTTCACAGAAAAAAAAACTAATCAGCCTTAAATGTATAAACGATTTATGAGTTTAAATCCAAACAAATGTTAAATTCTGAAATATTTTCACTTTTGCAAAAAAAAGTTAAAATCATCATTTTACAAGTTAAAAAATATATATAATGACATACTATTAAACTTTATTTTAACATGCTTAATTTAAAAGAAAAACATAACTATGCAAAAACAAAATTTTATAACAGTTTCAGGGAATGAAATTATCTTAATTCTCGCTTAAATAGGTTTAAAATGGTGAATGATGATATCATAAAAAATAACATTTGTTTATTTGCATATTTGAGATAATTTACATTAAAAGTGAATATAAATAAAAATATGAGATTATTTTTAAATTGCCAACTACATTATATTCCACTCATTAAATTCTCAATGGTTAAAATTAATTAATTCTTATCCAAAGTTGTTTAGATCCCATTCAAATTTTAAAATTGATACCAGTATTTTCGAAGCATTTAAATTGAATAAAAGACATTTAAAATAGTTTATTTGATTCCTTTAATGAATTTTTCAAAACAGAAGAAAAACAAAAAATTGGAATTTTAACCAGATATTATTGTATAATATTGTCATTTTGAAAATTGCAATTCAACTTAAATTGTTGAATTTATTTTTTTAAAAAATTTACAACCCATGAATATTTTTCTTATTTTTAATGTACATCCTGTTTCATAGAACTTTATTAAAATTAATCAGCCTTAAATGTATAAAACATCAGCATCCAAGCGATTTACCGGTTTTAAACTAAACTGTGAATTAGTGCCAAATTTCTGAAATTCAAACAAATGTTAAATTCCGAAATATTTTCACTTAATATACTATTAAACATTATTTTAACAGACTTTATTTAAAGAAAACAACTATGCAAAAACAAAAATTTAAAAAAATATTTTTTCAATTTTCTTGTTAAATGCATAGTTGCTTTTTATCCATTTTATTTTCTCTGTATTACTAATAAAACGTTAATTTACTGAGGTTAAGAATGATATAGAATGTGAATTGTAAGAGAAAGAAATTCTGAAGATTCCAAAATTTTAATTTACAGAAGTTTATTTACCAATTTTTCTTTAGTTTTTATGAACAAACAATAACAATTTTAAATATTAATGAAAATGGCTAACAGCATTCATTTTTCAATTAATTTAATAGCTTAAATTACAACAGGTGTTTACCTAGTACTACGCAATTATTGTTATTTCACATTGAAAAACAGAGTACAAATAAATTCTTTGCATTTCAGAAACATTTATTCTCCTTCATTGGCTGCCTGATGGCCAATTGGCTAGCGCTCTGGCTTTTGGTACCACGGGCTTCATATTCGCATTCTGGCGGTGGAATGGACGTGTATTAATGGCTACACATTAAACAGTAGGTCCAGGTCTAATTAGACTAAAAAGAGTGCACAGAATAACCGTAGAGCGACAAACCAATGTTCTTCATTATCGCAACAGCCCCAAAGTGGGCCAAAGCCAGTCTGCCTACTGGCAGATTTCGATACAGGGTATATTTTGTTTTACGGGGTAGGGTTGCCAACACTATTCCCAAGGTTTTACAGTCATAACAGACCGGGATCTACGGTTTAAAGTGGATTCGAACCACTACAAACATCCATGGCAACGCCGGAATCGAACCCGAAACCTGTAAGAATCGAGCGCTAGTCATTCGGCCATCAGGCCCTCAAAAGCATTTAATGCAAGGAAATAATTTGTTTCAGGCATTATTTAAAAAAAAAATGGGATTTTTTAATTTTTTTTTAATCGGTACTGTTCTTTTTTAGAGTCGGGGCTGCCTGGTGGACAGCGCTCTGTGTTCCTGCACTAACATGGTGCGAAATTCTTGAATAAGTGAAGCTGAATCTAAATCTTCCATGCTTATGCCGTTTAAATGAAAGCCAAAATGTCCTTCCGTTAATTTCGTAAAGCTGGGGAGGTCAGATGCTATCTTTAGAAATGCTTGTTTCTGATTATCTAGTTTCAAAATCCAAGCTCAATGCAATGGCAACACTTTGTTCATGATACAACTTATTATTCTTTTTATTAAGAAAATGCTATGCTTTTAAATACGATATTTTTTTTATTACAAAAAAAATACAACAGCAAGCTAATTCGTAATTCATTTTCAACATCTGACTAATGATATCAGTAAACTATATCATTCCTTTATTAATCATTATCTCATAAATAAACTATATCATATAATTATTCAAATATTAATTCAGTAATTAAATTTATATTAACTATCCCATTTGTTTTAATTTAAAACTATACATGGCGAAGTGATTTTCTAAGGACCTGAAAAAAAAAGTTAAAACAGCGTGTATTATAGAACTATATCATATCATCTCATAAGTAAACTACTATAGATGGAGAAATGATGCTCCAATACCTAAAACAGCATGCATTATTGGATGTAAAATCATATCATAACTGAACTATATCATATCACCGTCAGTAACAAAGTTAACTGAAAATAAAAAATTGATGAAGTGATTTAAAAAAGATATTATTTGTCAGTACGAAATATACAAATAAAAGTCTTATTTTGTTATGGGAAACATTAATATAAAAAATTCTATTACGAACATTTTTAAATTTGTTTCAGAATACACCATCTTCTTGACTTACCTCATCTAAATAAAACATTTTTTCCTTCGATCACTATTTTATTTATGGATAAATTAAAAACTCAAATTTTATTACAAGTATATTTATCATAAAATTATTTTTATTGGAAAAGATCTTTTGAGTTTTGCCTTTTGCAATGAAAACCTTACATTTCATGTCATTAGCTTTTTTTTTTCGTTATTTTCATCTGAATACTTCCTGCTCCAGAACAAAACATTTTTATCAGAAAATATCTTAATTAGCACGTTCTTCTAGCACTTTCATCATTTCCGTAAGAAGTAATCATCATTTCGTGCTACAACATTAAACAAATCGTTACAAAATAACCGCAATTTAAAACACAGGGTGAAACCAGGTCCCTCCGAGATCATTTACAACAGTGCTACTTTTCACAGACACGTAAAAAAAAAAAAACAGTAATTGACACGTTTACACTCCAAACTTTCTTCAGATATCCTCCCAGTCATTCAGTCATGATCGAACCATAATTAAGTCTTAGTCAAAGTCTCACAAATATAAATTAATCGCTGGTTTCAGCAACTTTTCCGATGGAAGCATAGATAAGACATTTTTTTTTTTTAACTTGAACACCGCTCCCTTTTTTAGACGTCTCCCCACATCCAGCAATTCATTGTAGAAGATTAATGAATGCTGTATAATTAATGCTGGGGCAAAAATTTTTCCTGAAAGAGAATTCGGATTTTTCCCTCTAAATCTGATATAAACTTCAAAGCGGATTACGTATTATTCCTTTCCTCTTTGCTAGATGAAGTAGGGGATATACTTCTTTGTAGAAATTAATTGGAGGATTCACATCATTAAAATTAATGAAATGTCATCCCGAAATCAGAATTTTTGTTTCTGTAATGCCTGACATAAGATTTAGCATTCTTTTCGAGATCCAAAAAGAGAATTTAGAGCACCTTAATTAATGCTAATCAGAGTAAAATTTGGTTTTATTGTTGTATTCATTAAGGAAAACACCATTTGAACCAGAATTGAAAACACCATTTACTTTCTTTTCTACCAATTTATCCTGTAAATTAAATGTCATGTTTAAAACTATTTACTTTCAATAAGTAATTCAGTTTTTAAATTTCAATGGCTTAATTTCAAATTTTAAACATAATATTAAAAATGTAAAGTAGATAAAGCAAATTTTGTAATGTAAAGTAGATATAAAGCAGAACTTGTTATATAATGTAAATATAAGGCAGAATTTGTAATGTAAAGTAGATACAAAGAAAAAATTTGTCATCTATAGTAAATATAAAGCAGAATTTTTAATTTTTGGAAAATAGTATTACGCAACTTTCAACAACTTTTCTGTATGGAAGCATACCATTCAGCAATTCATTGTAGAAGATTAATGAATGCTGTATAATTAATGCCGTGGCAAAAAATTTTTCCTGTAGGAGAATTCGGATTTTTCCCTCCAAATCTGATATGGACTTCAAAGAAGATTATGTACTATTATTTTCCTTTCTCTTAGATAAAGTAAGGGTACTTCTTTGTAGAAATTAATTAGAGGATTCTCATCATTAAAATTACAGTTCTTGTAAATCAGAATTTTGTTTCTGTAATGTCTGACATAAGATTCGACATCCTTTGAAGTTCAAAAGAATTTAGACATAATAAAACCTTGATTAATGCTAATTCGAGTACAGTTTTGTTTTATTGTTGTGTTGATTAAAAATAACAGAATTAAAAACACCCCTTACTTTATTTTCTACCATTTTATCCTGTAAATTCAATGTCAGAATAAAATGTAGGCCATTCATTTTACTGTATAATACAAATATTCATTTTTTCTGAAGTTAGCCAGAAAGTTCTCTTCAAAAATAAATAATAATTGCGATGGTTTTAAATCTTATCGAAGGTCGTTTTAAAGTATAAATTTTAAAGATTAGAAAAAGATATCAGAATAATTCAAGATAAAAAAATAAGTAAAAAAAACATCATGAAATTATTTTAATTCCATGCAAGTAAAATATTTTTGTATGCACAATTTAGCTTATATAGTAATTTTTACATTTGAACAACGATATTGAAATGAAAAATTTTACTTTCTGGATGTTATAAAATTCATCTTTCATTTAAGATTCTTTTTACATTGATCACAACTTAATCTTAGTCTAAATAGTTCTATTACAAATGGTGTGCAAAACTGGAAAGTTGACAAATTGTACGGATTAAAACAGGGTTGTACAACAGGTGAGAAATGTAATTACGGAAAGAAAGGAAGATTAAATATATAATTTTTCAATGCCCATTAAGTGCTTTTCTTTAAAAAGAGCTTTGAGCCACATATATCTGACTAGCATTCCTAACAAGCAATCGATCCGTTTCCGTCTTTATCCTGAACAATTAGCTGTTTAAGTCAAACTATAGTTAAGCATACTTAAGCTTATATATATTCAATTATGTTGTAATTTAATTAATGTTTGAATATTATATTATAAAAATTAAGACTATAATGACTATTTGGAATGTAGAACACAATTAAATTTTATTTATTATTTCGTTTTTATCACAAAATTGGTCATCATTAAAGATCAAAATTGTGTAAATATTAATAAACTATACATGCATCTTAAATTACTACTAATGATTTTTTCAATAAGTTATTTAATTCATTTAAAACATGCAATTATAATGAGTTATTATTTTATTTAAAGTATTTAAAATTTCGTAAGACTTGAAAATTATAATGCCGTTTCTTTTTTTTTTTATGCTGAAGTTTCATATAACATTATTCAAAATTAGAAACATTTTACCTCAACCAACCATAGATTGACTTTTTCTCAAATGCTTGATGCATTTGAAATGAACAGAATGTATTCATTCTTCAATGCATTATGCACCACAAAAAATGATTAATTTAATCAGATACCTTTAAAATAGGACCAATCTTGTTTGGAATGCATTAACTGTCAAAGCTTTATAAAAAAATCATTTTCCTCTTCTTTGCGTTATAAAATGCCGAGTAAAAGTATAGTTTAAACTCAAAATACTTCAATTGAACTTTGTGGGAAATGCTATTAAATTCTTCTTCATTGGCGCAATAGCCCTATGACGCTCAACACCGTCTACCGACTGGCAGATTTGGAGACAGGAGATGTTTTCTTTTACGGGGTAGGGTTGTCACCCCTACGCCCAACAGTCATATTAGACAGGGATCTACGGTTTAAAGTGGATTCTTAACCTCTTCAAAAACATCCATGGCACCGAGGACCCGAACCCGAAACCTGTGACACATCGCAAGAGCGCTAGTCACTCTGTCATCAGACCCCAGGATATCAAATTCCCTCGTTATAAATGGTATTTATAACGAGGTATTATTTTTGATTTAATAGTATCATTTTAATTTACTTTCATTTATTATTTTCGATTTAATAGTATCATTTTAATTTTCTTTCATTTATTATTTTCGATTTAATAGCATTAATTTAATTTACTTTCATTTATTGTTTTCGATTTAATAGTATTATTTTAATTTATTTTCATTTATTGTTTTCGATTTAATATTATTATTTAAATTTTTTTTTTTTTTTTTGCGACAATAGAATTATTTTTGTTTTTTTATATGGAATACGTTTTTTTTTTAAAAATGTAACGTAAAAAAATATATATATGCATATCTACCTACCTACTTAGATACATACAAACGTACATTCAAAAATAAAAACATTATCTTTGAAAATTAATAATTTTTTCAAAATTTCAGCAAAAATCACCAGAGTACACACACACCTCTTATATAAGGCATTTTTAATTTTTCATCATAAATTTCTACTAAAGTACATTTTATTTTACTTCTTAACATCCCAATTCAAAGTATTCGTAAAACTGTCAAAAAGAACATGGCATCAATGCTTCTTATTAAATTCATTAAAACGAGGAAGTAATCGCACTTGATATATTAATATCCTAATTCGAGGTTAGAGCTTCGGGCAAACATATAGTTAACCAGACGACGAATATAATTTAGCCACAGATAAAATTGTTTTCTTGGTCGACCTCGATTTCATTGGCAGGCCTCGAGACAACAGAAGTCAGTTTCTTTCACACATGACGAAAACAATGTCAGAAAGCATTACTTTTCTATTCCATACTTTCAAGATCACTGTCAAACTTATTTATTTGATTTTGTTTCTTCCCTTCACCTTTGGTGTTTCGAAAGAGCTTCTGTTTTGGCTTGATAACTCACTACCATGGCGTGTAGGACACACAAGTGGGTTGCAAGTGTTTTCCAGTCTTGTAGGTTTGGTTTCAAATTTCGTATATCACTGTACTGTGGCGTCACGACATCTAACCTTTGCAAGAATTCTGATTTTTATCAAGAATTTTTCTTATCGGGAACATTGTTGATGTCATAAATTGCAGCTGTAAGTGTTGAAACAATTTGAAATCTCTCCTTTCTTTTTTTAAGAAAATGCCAGTGATGGATAGGCACTATGTTGATCTATTGTGATCTAATTTTTTTGAACCCGGAGACAATTTCAGAACTATAATTTTATTATTGTAATTTGTTTTCAGCTTTGTTTTTAATAACTTAAATTTAAGTATTGAAACAACTACTTTTATTAGTTAATGAAATTCAACATCATAGCGTGTAAGACACACAAGTGGGATTAGTTTGGTTTGGTATAGTTTGTCACTCTACGGTCATCTTGTGCACACGAGGGCTAAACAAACCAGGACACACAGTTTAAAGTGGATTCTAAACCACTAGCAAATATCCAAGTAAGAGGCAAATAGGCTGCAAGTGTTTTCCAGTCTTGTAGGTTTGGTTTCAAATTTCGTGTATCACTGTATCGTCACGACATCTAACCTTTGCAAGAATGAAGGAATTCTGATTTTTATCAAGAATTTTTCTTATTATCCACAAGATGATGTCATGAATTTCAGCTGTAAGTGTTGAATGAATTTGAAATCTCTCCGTTTTTTTTTTTTTTTTTTTTTGAGAAAATGTCAGTAATAGTCAGAAAAAATTAGATCGCAATATATCAATATAGTGCCTATGCACAATATTGATATATTGTGATCTAATTTTCTTCAACCCGGAGACAATTTCAGAACTAAAATTCTATTATTGTAATTTTTTTCTTTAATAAATTAAATTTAAGTATTGAAACAACTACTTTTATTAGTTAATGAAATTCACTATCATGGCCTTAAGTCACACAAGTGTGAGGCAGATGGTTGCGAGTGTTTTCCAGTCTCGTAGGTTTGGTTTCAAATTTCGTATATCACTGTACTGTGGCGTCGCGACATCTAACCTTTGCAAGAATGGATGAATTCTGATGTTTATCAAGAATTTTTCTTATCACAAACAAGCTGATGTCATAAATTGCAGCTGTAAGTGTCGAAAGAATTTGAAATCTATCCTTTCTTTTTTTTTTTTTTGAAAAGATGTCAGTAATTGATAGGCACTATGTTGATCCATTCTGATCTAATTTTTGAACCCGGAGACAATTTCAGTTACCCCAATTAGTTACTCCTTAATTTCAGTCACCCCAATGCTATTATTGTTACCCCTTTTTAATAACTTAAATTTAAGTATTGAATCAATTACTTTTATTATTTAATGGAATTCACTATGGCGTATGAGGCACACAAGTGGGATTGGTTTGATTTGGTTTGTCGCTCTACGGTCACCTTGTGGACACGAGGGGTAAACAAACCGGTACTTACAGTTTAAAGTGGATTCCAAACCATTAACAAACACACAAACCATTAAACGCACGGAAATGAACTGCAAGTGTTTTCCAGTCTTGTAGTTTTGGTTTCAAATTTCGTATATCACTGTGGCATCAAGACATCTAACCTTTGCAAGAATGAAGGAATTCAGATTTTTATCAAGAATTTTTCTTATCACAAAAACGCTAATGTCATAAGTTGCAGCTGTAAATGTCAAAAGAATTTGAAATCTCTCCTTTCTTTTTTTTTTTAAGAAAATGTCAGTGATTGATAGGCACTATATTGATCTATTGTGATATAATTTTTTTGAACCCGGAAACAATTTCAGGACTAAAATGCTATTGTTATTTGGTTTCAAAAGCTTAAATTTAACTATTGAAACTACTTTTATGAGCTAAAGAAATTCATTCAGTACGCACATAAATTAAAAAGGAAGCAAATATGGATATTCACATCATCAGTGGTGCAACAGCTCCATCGGGGCCAGACTTATAGGTAGATTTCGAAACAACAGATATTATCTTTTCACGGGGTAGGGTTGTCAACCCTACAAATACCGATATTATTTAGATAAACTAACATCTTCAGTGACACTGACATGTTCGTGTGCTTATTTTTAATACAAAAGTTATTCTACTTGAACAAAAATTTAAATTTCTTGGAGAATTAATTACTCCAAAAGCCCTTAAAAGTGAAAATAAAGTACTCATCATATATCAGCACTGATGTTATTTTATTCTACGAAATACCGTTACTTTGCAAATATCAAATTGTGTAGGATCCTACACTAAATTAAAAAAAAAAATTACTAAGCTTAAAATAAAAAGTTTTAGTTCGAAAGAATTGAGATAGAGTAGTGAGATAACTACTATATAGTTCTATTTCTTCTTCTTCATTTTCGCGACAGTCCCATAGCGGGCCAAGGCCGTCTGCCTACTAGCAGATGATAAATATAGTTAGCACAATAAAATATTTCAAAAATTTTTAAAGAAAAAAATTGTGAGAATAATAACATAAGCAATAAAGATAACATAAGGATAAAATTAAATCGTCCTAAATTGTTATGCGTAAATCTAAGAGGAAAGAAGGAGGATTAAATGATAGGATTAATAAAAGTGAATTAAAGAGAAAATTAATAATTTAGACCAGCAATAAAATTTTTTTTCATAATTTGAAGCTTGTTTAATTTTTATTTAATTATTTTTGCATGGTAAACCCAAAAATAGATATTAAATAATCAGAGAACGTGCCGTTTTCTTGCAAAAATTATTTTTACTTTGTACTCATATACACCAAATTTTTAATAAATACATCAAAGTTCCAAATAACTTTCGTAAGTCAAAAAGTCAATATTTAACTTTGTTAATAATATTTTTTACCCTGATAACTGTAAATAATCTGATCAAGGTGCAGATATTTCGCAGATGGTGTTACTGTGAGTTGACTTATTTGTGTCTTAATATTTCACTCTCTTCCACTGGTAGTTTTTCGTCTTTCTTTGTTTTGTGCTCAATAAAATAGTGAGTCGTGTCCATGTTAACAGTGCTGATAGCTTTTGTTATATTTGTGACGAATTTGTAATCAAAGAACACCAAAGGAACATAGCAAAATTTGTGAGAAAATAGTAATTTCCTTGCTTCAGGGTAAAACTTGAAGACGAACACAAGTAATGTGATATTTCTTTGATGGATTTAAGAAAACGATCACAAAAGAAAAAATCCTTTAGTATCTTCAATGGCATGCAAAAACATTAAACATGCATATTTGATAAACCTTTTAAAAATATTACTCCAATACTACACATTAAATTTAAAATTAAAAACTGCTACACTGCATCAAAAACACCAATATTTTATGAAAGCAGTCTCAAAAATTGAACCTTGGTTTCCATATCTATGCAAAAAAATTCTCTCATTTATCAAAAGCAAAGTTGAAATAAGGCGTCTTTGTCGAATCTCACATAAAAAAATTGATGAAAGCTGTAATTTTTAAACTTTAATGAAGAGAAAAGTAAAAAATGCTTGGATGCATTTAAAGAAGTTATTATTATTATTTTTGGAAACTAGAGAGAAACTAATTACGAAAATTCAACGCCAATTATGTTGAAAAATTCGAAGAACTTGAGTGTAATATGAGTATGACGATTCAGTTTCTACAACAGAACAGTAATTTTTTCCCCGAAAATCTTGGATCAATGAATGAGGAACTATCTACAAATGTATTATAATGAAAACAAACCATACTAAGGTTGTTGGGATATAAATATCATTAAATATAATGTTGGCCTGTCCATTCGAGTAATTTTTGCATAAGAGGAAAATCTACAAGGTAATTTTTACCTACAAAAAGGTTAAGAAAATACAAACTTCGGATTAATATGGAAAAGGACAATATCTCCGCTTCTTCGTATATGATAATGTTGAAAAATTGGAACTGTTAAATCATTTTTACTCTCGTTTCAAATTTACCTCTCATTTTATTGCACTGGACTTTAGCATTACAAAAAGCAAAAATTGGAAATTTGAAAAAAAAAAAAAAAAACTATTGGTGATAGGAGAAAAGCGATTTAATATTTGCTGCTAGCCCTCAAAATATAATAAGAAAGTTCTTAAATTATGAAAAAGTTTTTTAAATATACTTTTGTGGGCCTTTGTAATTGATGGGAGCCTGATGACTAGCGCTCTGGTGTTCGGTGCCACAGGTTTCGGACTCCAGTCCCAGCAATGCCATGGATGTCTGTAGTTGTTCGGAATCCACTTTAAACCGTAGGTCCCAGTCTAATATGATTGTTAGAGATACGGCTGACAACCCGATCCTGTGAAAAGAAAACATCTCCTGTCTCGAAATCTGCAAGTGGGCAGACGGCCTTGGCCCAACATGGGCTGTAACAACTTAGCCAACATGGCCTGTCCAACATGGGCTGCCCAGGGAGTTAATCAATTAGTGTAATTGATGCCAATACAATTCATCTCTAAAAACCAATATATGAATAATTTTTTAGTCTTAAATAGTGCAAAATTTAAAGACAAACTGATCCATGTCATTTAATTCGTTAAATATAATGCATTAATGTCAACCATGATTGGCATGAGAAGACGATCATTCATGATTCATTTCCTTCATTTTCCCAAAACTAATTTCTGACTAACATTCTGAATGAACTGCATTGTAAAGTAAATTGAGTTTAACCAGAACACTTTGTAATCACAAAGAGATTAATTCAACATCCATTCATCAATATTAATTTAAATATTTTTTACATCAACTAATATTTATTTATAAAATATATATCTTTACTAAATGACTTTTAATGTTATTAGAAGAACTTCAATCTAATTACTTGTTAAAATAAATAACAAGAATAAATAAGAAGTAACAAATTCGTTACTAATGAATGGTAGTAATAAAAATAAAACTCACTAGGAAGCTCATTATGTGTGAAGGGAAGTTTTGCCTATATATGATATAGCTCGTCGAAAATATGTTTTTTTTTTATGTGAATATTGTTAATCTGTAATTGTTAGATATGAATAATGAAGTTTAGATCGGAAGCACGCAAAAGAAATTCCATTTATTTTGTGATATGAATTGTCACAATAACATATTATTATAAAGTTTGTTTCTAAATACACTTTTTTTATTTATATATCATTTATGTATAGATTACGAAAGTATATGAGGTTTTCTGATTGCCGATTTAATGTAACAGAATCCACTCATTTATATTTTTTCAAAATGTCGATAAAAATATTTACAAGCAAATAGTAGTGATAAATTGATGTTGATTTACATTAATATCAATTTTTCATGCGTTATTTTTCTTGCATTTTATGTACTTGAATTTGAAATTGATTAGGAAATTGAATAAATTAAATAATTCATGTTTCAAAATGTGGTAACAGATAAAAAAAAACTACTAATATGTTTTTATATTTTATGCTGATATTTTTTAATATTTTTGTATACTTTTTTATAATTTATATACTTTTCTAAAAGTACATAAATTAAAATACTTTTAATTTATTGATGGCGTAAATTACAAATTAGGACTTAAAAATAAATGCAAAAAAAAATTAAATTCTTCTTTTTTTTTTTTTTTTTTATTAATCTTCAGTTTGCTTTAGAAACTTATTTATAAAAGCAACGAAACGAAATTGTTTGCATTAAATATATAATATAAAATATTTCATTTTCAAATAAAAGTAAGGGTTTTCAAATAAAAAGTTTAGTTAAGGTTTTTAAATTCAATATCATATTAATTTTATGTTGCAACAATTTTTCAAAATTATTTTAACATATGAAATAGCACTGATTAGTTGATTTGAAATTTTTAATTCAAAAGAGAAAAAAAATTTTCTTTTTCGATAAGTCTTTTTTCGAAAATACTTTAGGTAAACAAAAAAAAAAAAAACTCTTTGGGGACTTTAGTGCTTCTATAATTATTGTTGAAATCCCATATAATTTTATTAGACATTATTTACATTTTTTTTTTTACTTCTGGATAATTTAAAGCTTTCTTCGACGGTTGACGTTTAAGATTTTGGAGTTATTTAGCCCATGAGAGCTCTTTCTCCAATATAATGGGAAATAAACATTAAAAACATTTGAATATTGACCGATATAAATTTAAAAACTTACAAAATCATAAAACAATTTACAAAAACATTTAAAAAGAAAAAGTTAAGAATAAAATTTTAGTCGGCATTTTGAGAACATTATTAGGAATATATGATTCAAAATACTACATAAAGCTTTCTTTTAACATAATACGTTTTTTATGTCAATAATTTTTAAATATTATATAATAATTTTTAATATAAATTATATTAAAAATTTGTATTAATAAAATACATAAATATTTAAAATTTATATATATAAATATAATATAAATATAAATATAATATAATATATAAATATATATAAATATAATTATTATTTAATAATTTTTAAATATTTTTTTTATTACTGGCGATTCCATGATATAATTTGTTGGAAAATCTTTGTGAAAAAACCTTAAAAGAAATGGGAAGATTATTTTTTTATTTAAAGACAAATTTCATTCAATGAATTCAATACAATATTTCATTTTGAATCAATAATTACCTAAATCATGAATCAAGAATGTGAAAATACCAAAATCAAGAATGCGAAATATTCTTCATATGTTTTTCAGTTAAACAAGTTAACTGTAACTGTAGATGACCACCCATGACGCGCCATGCTTAAAAAAAAATACTGGTCTGTAGAACAAACAACCATGAGTGCGAAAACACTCAACTAGTTTGAATTTCCTGGCCTGAAGTTTGAAAGCTATTTATCTCTCAAGACATCAGCATCGCCAATCCCTTCTCATCAATCAAATCGAGATCAAGACGGCAAATTCTACAACAACTATTTATCTGCAAGATTTCCCTTCTAAAAAATTCAAGTTGCCGCCAGTTCGTTTTAGTGGGTTCTTAAACGATTGGGCGGAGTTTTGGTAAATAATTAAAAGATCATGAGTCTATGTTGTGATAGAATTTACTCTATGGTCTCATAAAACAAAGTAGGAATAATTAGTAACATAAGAATAATTAGGATGCTCACAATTTTCATTAATTTTTTTCGGCACATCCATTTTTCATTTTGTGGGAATTATATCCTCCATTTTTATGGATTTATTCCAGGAATATTATTTTTTGTGCTTCTATGACGTCAATTTTACAAAATAAATAACTTTTTTGAACCGTCCATAAATAACGTTCATTTCGTTAATTAAGTAGCAATTATTTACTGCGATTTTTAAAAATTTCGATTTTATTTTATTTTTAAAAAGAAGATGTTGAGACCATTGTAATAGTTTTAGTTAATAATGCTCACAATTTTCATTATTTTTTCGACACCTCCATTTTTCATTCAGTGGGAATTGTATATCCTAAACTTTTATGGATTTTATTCCAAAAACGTTAATATTTGTGCTTCTATAACATCAATTTTACAAAATAGATTATTTTTTGTAACAGTCCATAAATCATGTTTATTTTATTAATTAAGTTACGATCATTTACTATGATTTTTAAAAATTTATAATCTACTTTTTTAAAAGAAGATATTGGGACCATTGTATAATAGCTTTGTTATTACATATTTAATGAAGTCTATTGTAAGACAGACAAATATATAGAAAATGTCCTTTACTACTTATGAGATTTTAAGTTCAAGTCTTACTGTAAAATTAATTTCTTGGTTTTAATAACTTCAGAAAAGATATACTTCATCTGTTTTTTGGAAGTAGAATCTAATTTACTTGAGCTTTTTCCATCAATTTTACAAAATAAATAACTTTTTTTTTTAACCATCCATAAGTAATTATTTAATTAAGTAGCGATCATTTACTATGATTTTTAAAAATTTCGAATTTACTTTATTTTTAAAGAAGATATTGTGACCATTGTATAATAGCTTTGCTATAGCATATTTAATGAAGCCTATCCTAAGACTGGCAAATATACATAAAATGTCCTTTACTGCTTACGAAATTTTAAGTTCAATAACTTCAGAAAAGATATCCTCCATATGTTGTTGAAAGTAAAATTTAATTTACTTCAAATTTTTTTCCACAAATTTCATATTTTAATTTCCTACGATTTTTTTCTTCCGAAAACAGTGAAATTGCATTCCATTTTCTCTGAGATGCCATTCCATGAGAAAACTCGTATGATCCATGAAATAATAATTCATATTGCAGCAATAAATGCCCTGAATAACAGCACAGTTTTCTTGTATTTAAAAGAGATTCATTTTCATCTCATGAAAAACTGAAATTTGAAATGATAATTGTAAATGTGACTTGAGAATGCCTTATATTCTGCAAATAAAGACATTTTCTTTTATATTTTTACCTTATTTATTTAAATTTATGTTTACCTCTTTCATATTTTTTTTTTTTAATTCAGAAATAAAAATGTACTGTAATCAAGGTGATGAGAAAAAAAATAAAAAAATTGTATAGTACCCCATGCTATTCAGAAAAACATGGAATATTCTGTATGAATTATTATTTCCCTTTTTCTCCACAAAATAAATTGCTAAAATAGTATTATGTATTGTATTGATAATGCAACCACCCATAATTATGAATAATTTTTCATTTTGCTAAATATTATATTTAGAATGTATTGTTGAAGCAATTTGTTAAGGGTAAATTAAAATATATTATAGCTTTATATGTAGGCATAATTTCTGTGGACACCTATTTGTCTATTAGGAATTTTGACCACCAAACTACAATAGCATTTTAATAGTTTTAGAAACCAAGGTTTAATAAAGATACACGATTTAAAATACTCGTACACTTTTAGTTTCACAAAATAATGATTAATTGATAATATTCTATTTAAAAATGTAAACGTAACCAGCTTTTTAAAAGGTATTTCTTTTTGGTATGTATTTAAAAGTATTTATTTTCGTCACGTTTATCCCATGGGTGTTCGATGACATTCAAATTTTGTGACTGAGAATGTTTATGGAGCTATGTAGGCACTTTGTATCGGCCTTTTCGCAATCTTCAGTGTGTTTTGGCTCGTTGTCAGGCTGGAAGATACACTGGCTTCCAAGCATAAGAAAATTTACGGAGCTATATAGGCACTTTGTAAAGGTGGTATTTTCACAATCTTCATTGTATGTTTTGGTTAGTTTTCCTGCTGGAATATCCACTGCCTTCTAAGCATGAGAAAATTTATGGAGCTATGTAGGCACTTTGTTTAGGTCATTTCACAATCTACATTGCTTGTTGGGATCGTTGCCATGCTGGAAGATCCACTGACTTCCAAGCTACAAACAATGCTTGCACAATATCTTGCAATATCGTCAAATATTTGAAACTATCCATTGTGCCTTCAATAAAGGTTAATTTCCAAACACTAGCACATGACATGATCCAAAACCATGACTTTACCATGCTTCACAGCTGGAATGACATTTATGAGTATCCATTCTTCGTTTCTGGGCCACCAAATTTTGCAGAGTCCGTCACTTTCGCAAATATTACATTTTCATTGGAAAAAAGACAGTTTTCAAAAACTCAAAATCTTTATGGAATATATCAATAAGAATTTAGAATATATCAATTCTAAGTTAGGCCTTTCTCTTTGAATTGTTCTGGATAAGAGTGTCTTTCTTAGTTGAACTCTGTCGTGAAATCTTAAGATCTCAGATGTTCAAATGTCTCAGTTTCATATCGTAGGACTGTTTTCTCATCAACACTCTTTTATTAGTTGTTGCCTCAACTTATTCCATTAATTGAGGAGCATCTTCAAATTTAACTTCACTATTCTCATGATTGCTCTAATATCTCGATCATTCAAAATTCTTGTTGGTCCACTCCAAGGTTTGTTGAAATTATATTCAACTGTTTTGTAATTTTTTTATTATAATTTGGACCATAGAACTGGCTTTTCCCAACAGTTTTTGAATTTCAGCATCAATTTTTTTTATTCTTCTTAATATAATTATAAAATTCCGAACATCAGTACCAATTATCCTGTCTTTGAGCCATTTTGAAAGAATAACGACATAAATTGCTTAGCTCATACTCCAGATTCCCTTTCAATAAGGACATACAATGTTTTTTTGTTCCTGCTAAAATAAGAGTGAACTCTTGTTTCTACAAAAGCACCTCTTTATTTTTGTGAGGCCAATTTTACAGTTTTTGCATATTCTGAAGAGATGATTTGGCATTTACTTCCTTCTATAAAATATTGTTCAATTTTCGTTAATTCTTTTAAATATTTATAATTACTTAAATACTTTAATACTCGTTTGTTGACTTTTGTGAAAGAATGTATCGTATATTAGTCTAAACAAAAAAAAATGAAAAATATGAAACTCTTTTCGATAAATACCAATAAACCAAATGTATCGTTTTTATTTTCAAATATAATTAAAAGTTTATGAAGATTATTATAAAATTATAATTTACATTATTAAAGTTGTTGTTTTGGTTTATCTAAAATTTTATCCCTAAAAATCTGCAAATGCATGGAAACAAAACTTTGAGAATTGGACCATTCTGAACTAATTTAAAAATCCATAAGAAATAATATTAAGCTTTTACACTGTAGTTAAAACCATAAAAGGTGATTCATATCAAGACAATACTTTTCATATCATTTTTATCAATTAAACTATACCACTATACCAAATATTTCAATAAGCCTAATTCATTTGTTTTACCACATTAATTATAGAAAAACTTCTGCTTCTTGAAATTATTATACGCGAGAAATAAGTAAATTAACAAAGTTATTCAAGACACAGGTCGATAGGTTAATGGCATCTTTATCGTTTTAACATAATTACTCCAGAGGGGTGCATGATCTTCTTTATTGTTTTAATAAAAGCTCCGCTCCCTGTGAGTTCTTTGTATATGAGTAATATAATTTATTTTTCGGAATAATTTATCACACTAAAACGATCCCAAAATGATGCTGGAGGGAAATGCATTTCCGTTTAAAAACCATTATCGAAATATAAAAAAGGAAAGGAGACAGCGATTCGCTAATAAAGAGATAATGAATAACTGATTTGAGGATTGTTGTTGAACAAATTGTTATTAAATCAGTGTGTAATGTCTTCAGCATTCTGCTTGAGCAAAAGATTTTTGCCTATAAGATATTTTCTACATTTGTTTTTCACATCTGCGACTTATGCTTGTCAAAATTTTAAAAGAAGTCAATCGTTTTCATTTCATCATGTAAACCAATTCAAACTCTTACAATTAATATCTTCAAAGAGGATGGTTGGGGACTCTGTAACAAATATTAACATAAAATATGCGTTTGGATCAAGATGATTCTGAGTTCATTGACTGACTGCTAAATATGGACAATTAAAAATGAAGAAGCTTCCAATCCTCAAGATAATTAAGAAAAAAATCATCCACAATTATCCTGCTATAAACCAGTTAGAAGGATGTACCCTCTCTAAAAGGAACTTATTAAATATTTAAAAAAGTATACATACTATTAAATCGTTTATAAATAAGACAAATATGAACTTTAAACAAATTCCTAAGTAACCAATGTAACTTTCTGTAGTAACCAATGATCACAAGTCAAGATTTCCTTCATCCGAAAAAAATAATATTTCCAATGCTTAATTGAAATAGTAAGAGGCTTACCATGACACTAATATGCTGAAATCATCATGTATCGGCAATTTGATGCTTATCAATCAGTTTAATTTACTCTGTGTAAACAACATTTTAAAAGTACGAATGTTACATTAAAATGTACAATTATTGCAACTCTCTATTTCGATTTTTTGCCCGTTATTTAGAAACCTTCATTTAAACCTAAAATTGGTATATCTTAGGGACATATTAATACTTATGGAACTCTTCGTTATTCTCAAAACTTGAATATATATATATATAATGTGTGTGTGTGTGTTTTTTATTTATGAATTTACAATCTAAAAATAGGGCCTGAATGGCCGAGTGGCTAGCGCTCTGGCGCTCGGTACCACAGGTTTCGGGTTCGAGTCCCGGCGGTGCCATGGATGTTTGTAGTGGTTCAGAATCCACTTTAAACTGTAGGTCCCGGTCTAATAGGATCGTAGAGCGTTGCGGGGGCAATGTTACTCCGCGTCTGTGGCTTACCTTCAAGTTACACGCGCCCCCTGGGTAATGCAAAGTCTTTTGCAGCGCTTGCCTTAAGGCATCCAAGATCAAGCTGTCTAAGTGTTTGCCAGCTGCATTAGAAAGGAAAAAAAAAATAATCTAAAAATGCCACTTTTATTTAATAGCCAGAGGTAGAGATTTTTAGTTACACACAAGATGAAACAGGTTTATTTAGAGATAAAAAAAAAAATTGGTTCTCTAAATTTTATAATTTCCACGAAATATAAACACAAATATCAACACAAAAGTAACATTCAGGTGAATAAATCATCTACACATCAAATAACATTTTATAAGAATAAAACTTTTGGAGCACATTAAGAATCCTATTAATAGACCTTATGTGCTTTTGATAGGATAAACATAAAGAACTCGCTCAAATTTAACATAAAGCCATAGAAAGAGTTTCAAGAATGTTATTGACCTGAAATTAAAACATGAATGGCATTCAATATTGAAACTTTGCTTATCTTAACATTCAAGTCTTTAAATGCAATCCACTTTGCATTAATTTTACAGATATAGTTGCTAAGAATAATCATTTAACCGAGTTCAATGTAAATGAACTAAACATAAAACCGCAGGTAGTAGCAGATTGTTTTTATAATTCTATTTAGAAAGATCTCGGCGGGAGCTGAAGAGGAAATGAACTTTGACATGATATTTATTGCCTGATATTTTACTGTTAGCAGCATAAAACTCAACGTACGAGTAACATGGTCTCTTTTTCAATTCCTTCTATTAGCTCACACTCTCCCTATATATATCTTGTTCAAATTTTCAATCGTTCATAAAATAAATTTTTATTCATCCACTGAAGTTCAAATACATTTATATTTAATAACAAATTTTGAACTTGTAGTGGATGACACTGGATGTTAATACAGATTTTTCAAATATTAATTCAGTAATTAAATTTAATTAATTAATTTTAGTTTTTTAGATTTAAGTTGCATATATATGTCAATGGATGGCGCCAGAGAAACTTAAAAAATGAATGAAAATTATGTATAAAGGACTTTCTGCATCTGCCCTTTCGTTTCTATATAGTGAATAAAGAGTAGGAATTGACTTTAATTTTTTTTTATATTACTTGTTTCTCAATGAAATCGTATGAATCAGTTATAATTAAAAATACTTTACCTGCGGGTTTTCTTTTTAAAAGATGTGTGTGAATGTGAGAAATGTGAGATGTGATGTGACTCAAAAATGTGAGATTATTTTCACGTGTTTTCAAATACCTTACGTGAGAATTTGATGGTAAATGTTTTTTTTTTTCCCTGGTGCTCGATGATGAGAGAGGACATCGTCTTACAGGCGGTCTTTTAAGGGTAAATGCCTCGAATTTGCGCATTGTATAAGTCTGGTTTGGTTCGGTGTGTCGCTCTACTGTCATTTTCTGCACACTTCACGATAATTAGACCGGGAACTACAGTTAAACGTGGATTCCGAACCACTAGCAAACATCCTTGCCATCGCCAGGATTCGAATCTATTACTACTACACCACACCACATCACTGCGCCCAGAGCTGAGTTGCTCATTTACAGTTTGGGAATGATGTGGGTGAGATGTCTGATTGGGCTTTGTGACGCTCTACGGTCATATGAGACCGGGACACACGGCTTAAAGTGGATTCCGAACAGAACAAACATCTACGGCACCGCCGGAATTCGAGCCCTGTGGTACCGAGCGCCAGACGCTAGCCACTCGGCCATCAGGCCCACGTATTGTATAGGAAAAAAAACTTAAAACGTCCGCCAAGTAGCCTATCAATGCGAAATGCTTTACATCCTTTTCCAATAGTCATTGAGCCTCCTCATTTCCGAAAGCAGTATCTGCAATGGATGCCACCAGTGGATTCAATCTTAAGACTTTTTATCAATTAGCTCTTATTTTAGCAACTTAACTCTTAATTACCAGCAAAATCATATAAATGTTTGAATTTTTTTTCCTTATTTTGTTCCTTTTTATTAATGTGTTGTTTTTTTAATTTAATTAATTACAATTTCATTCCCCGATAAATTGTGGTGTATTTTCTAGGTTTAAAAGTTTTCCATCTTTTATTACAAGGAGAAACTTGTTTTTCTATAATAAATTATTTTATTTGATCAATAAATTTTGTCAGTGGTATAACGCCTCTGCATATATTAGATATTAGACCTATGGCGGCTTCAAGAAATGGCTACTTTCAGGTTCATGTGAACACTTTAAATTTTATTTATAAGCATTATAGATATATTTACAGTGAAATGTAAATTAAATATATACATTAGATACAGAACTGAAGTTGATTTCAAGGGAGGAGATTTTTCGAGTTTTCGAGCCAACAACGAATCTAAACACGTGGTCTTGCACAGACCACGGGATATATGGAACCACAAGGGGCTCATTTTGAAAACAGGCTGAAACTCTGGCCTATTCAGTAACTTCGGAAAAAAACAACACCAAAATCCTCCTTTTAAGACAATCCATCAAAAGGGGGATCAGCTTCCTCACTTTTCCTTGAGTAGACAATTCTCAGCTCGTGGTCTATCACCAATCACGATATAAAAACTTATGGTGTAGTTAATATTCAATCTGTAGTCGCACAGAAATTCGCTAATTTCCTGAGTTTCATTATACATGATACCGAATATCTGCTATCAGATTTGTGACAAGTTGTTCTCATTAGTACAAAATACTAAATGCATGTAATATAACTACCCACAATAAAGCTCGTCTGCTGTCAAATTTGAGTAATGGGTTATAATATATTTGTCAAATCACATACATTCCTGTCTCCTGAAAATGAAATGCCAAAACACTACCCGTGAGAAAAAAAAAAAAAAATGCCACAGTGTATTTACATAATAATTTTGCTCTAAACATTTTGTCGAAAAGAATTCAGGATAAAATTAATCATTTAGAATCTTCAGTACATTCCATCCTTTTCATTATATCAGTTTTCCTCAATCCTATTCACAAGAATTTCGAAACTTTCTTTTCTGTAGGATTTTCAAAAACAAGCTCTCGTCGAATGGCGGAGTTAATATTCGTGTGAATGTTTACAGAGATCTTCAAATAGCAGCAGTCCAACAGTTCTTTGGCACAAAATCAAAACCTTGTTTGCAATGAGAGGGTTTTATTCTATTTTTTCCCCTTTAGAACTCAAAAAAGTTATGTAAACAATTCCTCTCCGAATGTTATGATAACCTACATGAATTCGTGCTTTTCTCTTCGAGTCCCAGCAGTGTTTTTATACAAATCTCTCTCAGCGGAAGCACAATTCTCTCTCAGTTTGGCTCAGCTTACGTTTGTAATCACTTGTGTTTTTTTAACACCGTCACGTTGCAGCTGGTATTACAAATACGGGCAGGTGTCTATTGATCATGATTTTTAACGCATTAACTTTAAAACAATTATTTTACTCTGTTTTGAATTTCCGTCAATAAAGTTTATAATTTTTGTCACTTGTATATATGTTTGTTAAAGCAAGAAATGTCGGACCACGAATTTCATATATCTCTGTAACTTACATATAAACATTATGCATATATTTATATAACCCAAAAATAATTAATCAAATGGTTTGTTATGCAATTTTTTCCAAATAGAAAATTTTTTTTTCCAAGTTGTCCCAAATAGACTCAGTTTTATTAGATTTTATATCAACAATTAATACTATATGTTGTTTTTTAAGCACTGGTTCCGTTGATGGGCGTTACCTCCCTGGATGAAATGGAACAATCAAGTTGAAGCTATGGTAACCTAGGGTCTACTTTGGGGGAAGGAGGGCGGTCTTTAATAAAAATAAGGAAGAGGTGAAAGTATACGGAAGGAAAAGATAAGAACATTTAGAAAACATATTCGTCAAAGATTCAAAGATGGCTACCAACAATTCTGGCTGCAAAAGAGGATTCCTACAATTTATCCTAGATTATGAGCTGAATGAATTGGTTTGGTTTGGTTTGTCGCTCTACGGTATTTGCTGCACACTTTGGGGTAATTAGACCGGGACCTACAATTTAACGTGGATTCCAAATCACTAACAAACATTCATGCCACCGCCAGAATTTGAACCTGAAGCCTGTGGTACCAAAGTCCAGAGCGCTATGGGCTGTAATACAAATGTTTTTAATTGCATTTTCTTTTTTTTTTTTTTTAATATTTACATTGAACGTGGTTAAAATGCGGTTAGAAATTGACAAACAAAAATAAAAGTTGCACAAATAGCAAATCGCCGTGGTTTAAAAATACTGCTGACAGAAGCAGGGCAGTGGATTCATTCTTTAATAGCAGCGCACAAGGTCTGTTGGGTCTAGGTCTCTATATTTGTTATACGTGTTTTTTTTTCTTCTACTGTTGCCAAGTTTTAATGAAAACGTATTTGTTTTCAGTTTCTTTAAAACATGCTGGGCTTGAAACTTAATAAAACATTTATTATAAGTATAACTATTTTATAGATGCCCCATACGACTTCCTTGCAAAAGATATATTTTTCATGAATTACTATCAGAATCTTTTTGAGACTCATCAAAGAGAGCTACAAAAGAGACCTTTCAAAAAATTGCTTAAAATTATAGTTTAAATACAATTGCTTTGATAATCTTAAATTGTCAATGAATAATTAATATGGTATTATTTTCCAAGCTTTCATTTCTTTTAAATTAGAGCTTTTGAGCAAAAAAAACCTCTATTTTTTCAATTAATTATGAATGCTTCAACGCTCGTGATGGTAAAGTGGAAACTTTATAACTATGTAAATCATAAAAAAAATTAGTTAATTTGTAGATTTTTTTGTGTTGTGTTCTTAACCCACTTGGTAGGCAGCAACATCTAAACCAAGTCCAAAAACCAGTTTGGTCTCATGGAAGGAGGGAAGGGTGACCAGCTTCTTTTGTGATGGAGCACCCGTAGATAGAAATCTGATATGGCTCCATGACGCTGACTTTTTAAGAGGTAGAATTGTCAGCTCTACACCCAACAGTCATATTAGGCAGAGACCTACGGCTTAAAGGGAATTGCGAATCATTACAAACATCCACGGCACCGCCAAGATTCGAACTCGAAACATGTAGCACCGAGTGCCAGACAGCTAGTCACTCGGCCATCAGGCCCAGGTTTTTTTTTTTTTTTCCACTTTTTGAGATGCACTTTAAAATTTTAAATTTTTACTGAACAACTTAAAATTCTTGTCTTCATTCCATTATTTTTTTCCTTCGTGTGTCATAAAATCCACACTATATCACTTTCGAAGAACACTTCTTTTCTTAAAAGAATTTCTAAAATGATTTGAATCCATGATATCCATAAAATCCATGAAATCCATAAAAATATTGCATAGCTGTATTTTTAAAAGGATCCATATTCTGATAAAATTTTATATATTTTCTTATTCTATACATAGATTACCTATGCGAAATATACGATCAAAATTTATCCTGGTAAGATTAAATGAATGTTGATTTTACGTTCGACGAGCTCTATGTGATCATAAGGTTAAATTAAAATAACTAAAATTGTTTAAATACAATTCGCAGATTCTTAAAACAAATTTAAGTTCGTTAAAAAAATCCTGAAATTGATATTCGAAAATTCTATTGATGACTGTTTTTTGTGTAAGAAAAGTTATTAATAATTTATAATAATATAATGTTGATAATTTTACTCTAATATTTAAATTTATATTGCACGACTCAAATATTAAAAAAAATCAAAGGTTTGTTTTTCAAAATTTTAAATTAACAAGGAATATTAGTATTACATTTTTTACGGTGATCTATTGTTATTGCACTTTGTTGCAAAATCGCAGAATAGGGGCCGCTGGGATTTGGAATCAAAAATTCTTCTCGCCAAAGTGCGCCAAGAAAAGGGTTGCGATTGTATGTGAAGTGAATAGCATAGTATAAGAAATGTTACCACACATGACGAAATGCTACCACATACGACTTATTGCTCAGTTGGTTCCACAAAAAGACGCCAAATTCCAACTGCCCCTATTTTGCGATTTGGCCCACTTTTTTATGGAGCTATTAATTATATTTCCATAAAATTAAATTTTAAATTTTCAAATAAAGAATTACAAGATTAGTGTCCACGCATATAGAACTAAATCATTAATTCACACTAAAACTATTAATTTTAACAAGAATAAAAACTTGTCTGCGAAATAAATAATGAGACAAATGACAAAATATTAGTCTAACCTACTTTTAACACACAGCTCTCAGAAAACAATACCTAAAATATTATTTTTTTTAAAGAACAATGACCATGATATGCTTATTATATTTAAGACTTACATATAAATAATAGCTTTGTGAGAAAATTATATTAGCGATGAATAGTCAAAACATCCAAAATAACCCAGATAACTAAAAAGAAATGAACCACTCTTCTATGTCCGAGATGTAACCAACAGGTTATCTCCAGGTTGGTAAGCTCCAAACTTTACTGATAAGAATCCAAGAGGTGTTTAATCAGACATTTATAAACATAAATCCCCAAAAACTAAATGTAAGTAATGAATGGACTAGGTGCAAGATGAAAGAACTATAATTAGATCTCAGAATCTTTTTTATCCAATTTGTAATTTTTCATTTCTTTAGACGGCGCGGATTAAAAAATGCAATTACCTTGTCTGTTTTTTAAAGGTAGTCTTTAAAAAAAATTAAATCAGATCCTTAAATGAAAGTTTACGTTTGTAAATTTTGCATAATTAACTTATTCAAGTAGCTAAATGGACACAATTATTATTTATTAATTGTTCTGTTTATTTATTATTCAATTTGTTAATTATTCAATTAATTGACCTTTAATTTATTAATTTGATTTTTTTTTAGACGGAGCTAAATAATATTTGTTGTCAAATAAATCAAAAATAGCTTTACTCAAAAAAAAAAAAGAATTCTTTTAAAATTTCCGTTAAACTATAGGTTGTTGTTCCGTTAAAATGTTAATTAAATATTGATATGCATACTAATGCACATTGATATTTAATTTAATAATTATTAAATTTATTAGTTATTTAATTATTCAATTTATTTATTAATTTGATTATTTTAGATAGAACTAAATAATATATGTTGTTAATAATTCAAAAAATAGCTTTACTTGGGGGAAAAAAAAAAAAAAGAAGAATTTTTCTTAAAATTTCCGTTAAACTCTAGGTTGTAGTTCAACCATTAATTAAATATTAATATGCATATTAATATTTAATTCAATAATTATTCAATTTATTAATTTACTAGTTATTTAATTATTCAATTTATTTATTTGATTTTTTTAGATGGAGCTAAATAATATATTTTTGCTAAATAATTCAAAAAAATAGCTTTACTTAAAAAATAAGAACAGTTCTTAAAATTTCCGTTAAACTGTAGGTCCCTGTCTAATTGGAGTAAAAATGTGGTAAAGTGGGTAAAAAATGAATTGTAGAGAGAAAAACCAGAAAAACCTTCTTAAAATTGCCAGTTGCAAAAGTAAATTTATATAATTTTAATTTTTCTTTTTCTAAGCATAACAGATATTTAAACATTTATCCAGATTGAATCAAAAAGTTCATTTAGGATGTAATGTCCGGAGTGAATAGGTTTAAATACTGTTGTTTATATATTTGAATATAAGTTTGATTGGTTTGGTTGTCGCTCTACGGTCATTCTGCGCACGCTTTAGACTAATTAGACAGGTACCTAGAGTTTAACGAAGTTTCGAATCACTCACAAACATCCATGCCAATGATTCAAACCCGAAGCCTCTAACACCAAAGTCCAGAGCGCTAGCCAATTGGCCATCAAGCCTCTATGAAAATTGAAGTAGTTTGTTTTTATGCTGTTATTTATTTTGTGCTATTTTTAATGTACAATTTTTTGTTGTGTCATATATGAAAAAAAAAAATTATATCACATGCATATTATGAATAAAAATTAATTAAAACTAACAGATGGCTGTCAAAATAATATGAAATTTTTAAAAATCCCACAGACCTCTCACTTGATATTGTATCACCCATTACCAGGAATGTTATTACATGCGAGACAGTGCAACACATTGTGAGATTTTTTTACATATTTTCTATGTGGGACATTTTTATGAGTATTTACCGCATAAAAATATATTTTTAATGTGTTCCAAATAATGTATTTTATAGCTACTTATGAAGTTTCAAGATATTTTTTATGCGATTTCTTTTATACGGTCCCTATCCCAAGCACAAAAACAGACTTGACTGTATTTATTTTTGGAATAACATTAATTGTTTGTTTAGAAATATATTATGATTTTCTCGTGAGTTTAAAAAAAAATCATTTATCAATTTTAAAATGTATAATTGCTTTTAAAATTGCTAGAAAAACCTCGTTAATTTTTTATTGTTGTTTATTGTTTAGTGCTATTGCACTCATATTATACCTGTTTTTTAAATAAATGGTAGATTTCATAATTAAATATTTTGCAAAAACAAGTTGTGTTTATCCATTTTATTTACCTTTACAATAATTTCATATTTAGCTTTACGTTTAATAAGAACTTAAAGAATAATTCTTAATCCATTTTTAGGTTCACACACATGTATTTATAACTTCATATCATATATTTGTTTTCGATTATTTTTTTTTCTTTCAAAATGAAAGCTTCACTTAAGAATTAAGGTCATATGAATACCTTTTATGTCAAAAAAAAAAAAACCAGAATATTAATAAACATATTTTCGTTTACATATTTATTGTTGTTTCTTATTCCACTTGGTAGACATTTAGACCAAGCCAAAGAACCCGTGTGGCCTCATGGTTGAAGGGTTTGGTTTGGTTTTTTGGTTGGTCGCTCTACGGTCATCTTGTGCACAATATAGGCTAAACAGACCTGCAGTTAGTTCATAGGGACCTACAGTTTAAAGTGGATTCCTAACCACTACAAACATCCATGGCACCGCCGGGACTCGAACCGAAACCTTGGTACCGAGCGCCACAGCGCTAGCCACTCGACCAACAGGCCTTTGGATGGTTGATGAGAGTAGAGGAGGCAGGAGGAGGGAGATGGAGCACCCGTAGGTAGAAGTCTGACTTGACTCTGTGACGTTTATTGTTTTACGGTCAGCCCTACTCCCTATACTCTACAGTAACATTATACCGGGACCTACAGCTTAAAGTGGATTTCGAACCATTACAAACATCCATAACACCGCCGAGACTAGAACCAGAAACCTGTGGCACCGAACGCCACAGCGCTAGAATTCAGAAAATCTCGAGACAATTCAATATATTATACAATCCATCCTTAACAATTATCTGAAGGCTGTTAAACAGTGAAATTGTAAAATATTGATTTAAATACATAATTATAATAATTTTCATCTACCACTCTTCCAACACATGGTTCATAGAACAGTTGGTAAATAGAACAGCAAGAATTGATGAAGTTTGAATTTGCTGGCAAAATCAGTTGTAATCACTACTTTCAAAAATAAGCAGACTCGACGGCAATTCAAACAATACACATAAGTATCTCGCATCTATAACCAACCTATATAGCAATTATTTTTCTTCTATTTCAATGCAAATGCGGCAATTGCACTCTTCCCTGAAGGGTTTTTTTTTAATTACTTCGAGGATTTGGTCGTATTTATCATTTCTCTGTGAGCAACCCAATAGTAGGCTGCACAAAAAGAACGCTGTTAGTCATTTAGCATTACTCATGGGGCACTTGTAACTTGAAGATATGCTACAGATGCGAGTAACACTACCCCCATAAAGCTCTACGATCATATTATAGTAGATCTGAATCTCCCATTTACAGTGGATTCCGAACCACTACAAACATCCACAGCACTGCTGGGACTCGCACCCGAAACCGAGTGCTAGCCACTCGGCTATGACAGTAGTAGTACTGTATGTATTGTACTGTACTGTAGATCTGTATTAGTAGTATAGTACATGATGAAAAACAGTTAAAAAGTGATAACAGGTATGTTATATACAGCAAACAGTGATACATGACATGTCATGTACCTACTGTAGTATACTGTAATATACCAAGAAATACACATGTGATGTATTAACAAACATCTCAGTAGTAATAAAATTAAAAACTAGCTGTGATGTGTTGCTTCAGTAGCTGTAAATTAGCGTAAGTTATTTAATAGATGCAGTTTTTCAAATAATGTCCCTTAAAAAAATTCTACGTGTTTAATATGGTTAATAATCGTGGACTAGTATTTTGAGAATAACTCCTCAGATATTAATTATCAGTTTTGTATCTCCTTCAGACGCTTGCAAATACTAAAGAAAATCGAATATCGCTAGGACGTAGTAACTAAAAGATCTTGTATCGAAATTTATCAGCTTTTGTAGTAAAACTAAAATCCTTTAATTTTTATCTCTTTTTTACAAAAATTTGGAAATTGTAAATCCAGCATTTCTCAAACATCCTGTACGTTAAACGTCATATAATGTCGATAAATTTAGTTTCGTCAACCACTTAGGCTTAAGTATTAATTAAAAGATCCTATTTCGGTTTAGTTTAATTAAAAGATCCTATATCGAAATTTTTGTAGAAAATTTGTAAAAATTTTAATTTTTTATCTTTTTTTTACAAAAATTTGTCAATTGTAAATCCAGTAATCCTCAAACATCCTGAACGTTAAGCGCCATATAATGTTGAGAAAAAATTTAGTTTCGTCAACCACTTAGGTTTAAGTATGTGTCAAATGCACTTAATGACTTGACCTTCTCAACGACCGATTCTTCAGAAGAGACATAAAAAAAAATCCCCCAAAAAGACTCTTGGAAAACATTCAAAATAGCATAACCATAACAGTTCACGATATTTTCTACCCTCTTCAAATAACGGTTCAAAAAAATGTATACTAATTCATTGCTCCTTTTAGGACAAAACCCACGCAAAACTGCTATCTCTGAAGAAGTCGTTACACAAACAACTCAATTGAGTCCTTTTTTTCTGAACCTCTGAATAACTCTATTTACTTATATTTGACCATCGATCATAGTGCTTGTAATGGAGTGTATTTTCTTCCAAGAAAGCTCGTTTTCCATTCAGAAAACTCCTTCCTGCCCACGATTTTTTCTTCGATAAAAATAACAAAAACGATGATGAGATCTTTTACCACAAAATATCTAATTCCGTTAGAAATGTATTTCCTGGTCCAATGCATCTTACTATGTTTTCGCCTTGTTTATCAATGACAGGTACCTTAAGCATCTTGTTATGGGGTCGAAATAAGTAGGTGGTGGCTTAATGGAGTGGTTCCACGTTAATGGTATATGCATGCAAAGCATTTCTGGACACACAGACACATATTTACCTATTTTCAATGATTCAAGTATTTTAATGCACAATAGCACGTGTAGTAGTTTGAAAACTTTAATCAAAATATTTGGGTTAAACTTGAGATATAAATTTGTTTCCGATTGAAAAGTTTATAAAGCACAAAAGTTAATAACTGATATAGCACAAAAGATTATTTATATATAAATAAATACTTATTTATATGTATCTGTTATGAAAATACAATTTCAGTGAAACGAAATTCCCACATTTCTGTTGCTGTAATTAGGAACACTTGACATAGACTAAATGTATGATAGTGGTGTTTTATTATACATAAAAGTAGTTTTCATGTTTACCATATATGATGTTTATCTGTATGATTGAAAAAAATGTCAAAACCTATTTTAAGTTCTAATCCTAACTAAGCAACTTTGATATTCTTATGTCAGCAGTTATTTTAAAAGAAATGAGTATATATATATATATATATATATATATATATATATATATAATTAAAATATAACAGATTGAAAACAACATTACATCTGTAATTCATTTTTTAAAAAATCCAGATAAAAACATAAATAGAGACATGCATGGGATTTGTGATATGGTATTTATATATATTTATAAAAAGTTGATTTATAAACTTACCAATCTTTCCTGATGCTGGATCCTCAGTATAATTTCCTTCATTATTACGTGCATTTCTCATTCTGTTCTTAGTGTTTCTAAGAAGGCTTTCCATATGGCAACATATCTATTTTTTTTTTTGTTGTTGTTGTTGTCGTTGTAAAATGAAAAGTAGTTCTGCTTTTAATTTTTATTCAATTTTAGATAATTAATTCCAAATAACTTTTGCTTCTACTATTAAACATTTTATGAAAAGATTTTAAATTTACAAAAAACAATGAAAAATATCTTCAAATTCTCAGGTGTGCGAAAAAAAAAAAATGAAAGAATATTAAATTTAAAAATATCATCAACAATAGCACGACAGCCCAAGGTGGACCAAGACTTTCCTTTGAAGAGATTTTCATGTATTTCTTTGGGTGACAATGGTCCTCCAATTCTTAATCTTTAGCACAGCAAAATCGTTTTCAACTGCGTCTATTCATCGCAACTTGGGACGTCGTCTTCCACTTTGTCCCTGCGGCTTTGAAAAAATAAGTCTTTTTACAGGGTTTAAATCATTCATTCTAAATACATGAGCAGCCCAGTTTAATCTATCAATTAAAAAATGTGTCAAATCATCATTTCTAATGAAGATAATGACGCCTTGGTGTTATCTTGGTACCAATCCAGACACCAACCTGATTTATTGAATGATTTTTTTTTTTTTTCCTATGAGAGTGACGAGCTATATTAAATTGTTAAGAATTTTAGAAATTTCTTTTGCATCTTGATTGTTTTTATTTCCTCTAATAATTGAAGTATCATACTTAAAATAAGAGCAAATAAATTATTTAAAAAAAAATGAAAATTTTTTAAAACCATTTAGAATTTCCAAAAAATATATTCTATAAGTGGTATTTTTATATTTATTATAAAATAAACAAACGAATTAAAAAAATTAAACATCTAAAGAAATAAATTTTAATTAAAACTTTAATTTTTGCGTTCCCAGATCGACATTCATAATAGTGCATGCCTTTAACGAGTATCACAGATTCCAATTAACTGTTAACAGATAAAAGTTGCAAGAATATTTTGAGGACTGCAAACAAGTATTGAAATAAATCTGAAATTTCAAATATATTAATACACTTTTTGTATTATAGTATTAATTGAAATCTATTTCAATAAAATTGGGCATGCCAGCGATTGAAAGTATATCAAAAAGTCGCACATTAAAGTGAGTAATGGTCCGATTTCAAAGCAAAAGGGTGAATTTAAGATCATAATAAAGAATTTAAGATCATCATCATAACATAGGGAACAGGATTTATTAGTTAGTCAGCACATTGGATAATGAGAACCAAAGAAAATTTGTTCGAGACCAATTAGGTTTGTCGCTCTACGGTCATTTTGTGCACTTTTGGCCTAATTAGACCAGGATCTACAGTTTAACACAGATTCCGAATCACTAACAAACATCCATGTCACCGCCAGGACTCGATCCTGAAGCCTGTGGTACCAACTACCAGAGCGCTAGCCATTTGGCCATAAGGCTGCTGAGATCAATTAGGAGATACCGAACAGAAAACTTTCGCAGAAATACAGAGGGGTGAGTACGAGAAATTTGTATGTCGGTAATCCTTTTATAAGCTCTAGGTGGAAAAAAAGTAGGTGCAAACTTCCCAGACAATACTATTGGTGTGACGATCAACTTTAGGGCTCTAGTGTATTTTATGTATTCATTTGTATCTTTATTCAGTTAGTATTACTCTTTGCCGATGTGGCAACATAACTCTAGCTGTTGTCATGGTGTCACATTTCGTAGCGGTTTTTCTCCGTATTTTATATTGTGTATGTGTGTTAACTTTTTTGAACACCACATTTCGGTTTTTTTTAATATTTTTGGAAACAGATTATTTTTTTATTTGTATTATCTTTTCAAATTTTTTTTTTTTTTTTTAACTTCTTAAGAGCAATTGGATAAATTTGGATAAAGCAGCTAACGCGAACATAAATCTCAAAGTCAAGTCAAATCCGTATTTTATAAATGTGAATAGCAATAAATAATTCATGTTATAATTCATAATTTTATTTTTTATTTAAAGGGATAACGACTGAATGGAAAGGAATTCGGATAGTGTCTCATAATACTTGGAGATGTTCATTTCAAACTGCAATAGTAAAACGTGAGTGCAGGAGGACAAGGATATAACGTTGAATTTACTTCAGATCTGATATTGTAGGATCAAGTGATTTCAGGTCAAAATGCCCGGTATTTGAAAAACAATCTCATAGTTTAAAGATATTAACATAATTTTCTGTATCTGAACGGTATAGTGGAGCCTGATGGCCGAGTGACTAGCGCTCTGGCTCCACAGGCCTCGGTTTCTCGAATCTAGGCCGTGCCATAGATGCTTGTAGTGGTTTGGAATCGTCTTTAAATCGTAGGTCCCGGTCTAATATAACTGTTGGGCGTAGAGCTGACAACCCTACCCCATAAAAAGAAAGCATCTACTGTCTGGCGATCAGACAAACGGCTTTGGCTCACCATGGGGCTACTGTGCCAATGAAGAAGGATAAAACGTACAGTATTTTCAAAAACAAAGTGAGTCATTCAATTTCGGAAAAAAATTATATTCCATATGCTAAAAAGTAATTTACAAAGCATATGAATATTAATGACAGAATACCTAATCAAACTATATTAAGAATAAATTAAATATAAATCTTTCTGCTAATTTTTAGTTTCTTTATAAACTTCATTACTTTCATTATCAAAACTAAGCTTATAAATTTAACCACATAACTAAGGCTCACAAGTAATGGGTTAGTTTTTAAATGCTTATTTTTTAACTATTAAAAAAAATTCATTCTTATTTTTGAAATGATTACTACCTTATATCTTTTAAACGATATTAAAATGCCATATTTTTTTCTTTCAGTTTAATACCCATGAGAAATATTTTGGTGACAAAAAAACCCTTCCTTTTTGTCATTCTATTTGTCTCTTCGTCAATCTCATAACCCTAAATGCACCCCATTTTTATATCTTCCGAATTCCTCACAAAGTGCCATATTCACTCACCACTCCCTGACATGACCTCATTGAGTGCCGGGAGCTCATAACCACGTTAATCTCCACCAGAGGCAGAAATAGCACGAACGGGAGGCGTCGCAGAAGAAAAGAAAATAAATCGCTATGTCAACACGTTTGCAGGAATCCAGCTCCTACAACGGGATTTTATGGAGACCCAAGGGCCTCTCCATCACTCTCTCCCGGCCCTCATGTGGAACAAGAAAAAGAAGAAGAGCCTTCAGCAAGAGTTATGTCTTCCCATGCAGTTCTTTTGATTGGAAAACTGTCTTGATTAATCGCATTTGGTAGACGCGGGAAATAAAACCAAATGCAAGTTGGTCCCGTCCCAGAAAGTAGAACGTTAGGATGGAACTTATTTTCCTATGTTGGCGGGAATTTTGTTTTAGATAATAACTCATTGATTGGACAAAATCATTAACTCTTATATAATAATAATAATCAGTATGAGTCCATGAGTATTTTAGTATGAGCCCACACTAAAATCTTGTTTTTGGTTTGATTTCACTTGATTTTAATACTCGCCTAAGAAAATTTGATAATTAGCATTTGGTTGAAGTTGGAAAAAAAAATCAAAATGGAATTATTAACTCTTACAGAATAATAATAATCAGTATGAGTCCATGAGTATTTTAGTATGAGTCCACACTAAAATCTTGTTTTTGGGTTTGATTTCACTTGATTTTAATACTCGCCTAATGAAAACTTGATTAATCGTATTTGGTAGACGCTGGAAATAAAACCAAAATGGAAGTTTGTCCTGTCCCAGAAAATAGAAGGTTAGGATGGAACTTATTTTTTGGTATGATGGCTGGAATTTTTGTTTTTTATATTAATGACATTCTAATAATGCACTGATTGAACAAAATCATTAACTCTTATAGAATAATAATAATCAGTATGAGTCCATGAGTATTTTAGTATGAATCCACATTAAAATCTTGTTTTTGGTTTGATTTCACTTGATTTTAATACTCGCCTAATTAAAACTTGATAGTTCGCATTTGGTTGACGCAGGAAATAAAACCAAAATGGAATTATTAACTCTTATAGAATAATAATAATCAGTATGAGTCCATGAGTATTTTAGTATGAGTAGTTTTAGTATGAGTCCATGAGTATTTTAGTATGAGTCCATGAGTATTTTAGTATGAGTCCACACTAAAATCTTATTTTTGGTTTGATTTCACTTGATTTTAATACTCGCCTAATGAAAACTTGATTAATCGTATTTGGTAGACGCTGGAAATAAAACCAAAACGGAAGTTGGTCCTGTCCCAGAAAATAGAAGGTTAGAATAAAACTTTTTTTCTATGATGGTTGGAATTTTGTTTTTTATATTATTAGAATTATAATAAAACGTTGGTTGGGCAAAGTCATTAACTCTTACAGGACAATGATAATCAGTATGAGTCCACACTAGAATCTTGTTTTTGGTTTGATTCACTTGATTTTGAGATTTATACTCGTCTAATGGAAACAATCTTGATAAATCGTATTTTTTAGACGCAGGAAATAAAACCAAAATGGAAGTTGGTCCGTCCCAGAAAATAGAAGGTTAGGATGGAACTTATTTTCCTATGTTGGTCTGAATTTTGTTTTTGATATTAATAAAATTCTAATAACGCTTTGATTTGACTGTTTTCATTAGAGGAGTTCAAATCTCAAAAATCAAGTGAAGTCAAACTAAACACAAGATTTTAGTGTGTACTCATACTGATTATTAACTTAAACTCATACTGATTTGTGGGGACTCATAAGCTATTTCTATAAGAGTTAATGAGTTTGCACAATCAAAGCGTTATTTCAATGTTATTAATTTCAAAAACAAATCATCCCCCCCCACCAGCATACAAAAATTTTCCATTCTAATCTTCTATTTTTTTTGGATAGAAGGTTAGCCAACTTCCATTTTGGTTTTATCCATTTGGTTTACTTCCATTTTGATTTAGCCAACTTCCATTTTGATTTTTCTACCAACTTCCATTTCGGTTTTATTTCCTGCGTCTACCAAATACGATTAATCAAGACTGTTTTCTTTAGACGAGTATAAATAAATAAAATCAAGTGAAATCAAACCAAAACAAGATTTTAGTGTGGACTCATACTGTTTATTATTATTCTATAAGTGAACAGGTTTAGTTTGACTTCACTTGATTTTGAGATTTATTTATACTCGTCTAATGAAAACTGTCTTGATTAATCGTATTTGGCAGACGCAATTTAATAGAACCGAAATGGATGGTCCTGTCCCAGAAAATAGAAGGTTAGGTTCGAACTTCTTTTCAATGATGGCCGGAATGTTGTTTTTGATATTAATACATTCTAATATCGTTTTGATTGGTCCATGTCATTAACTCTTATAGAGTAATAATAATCAGTATGAGTCCACACTAAAATTTTTTTCTGGTTTGATTCACTTGATTTTGAGATTTATACTCGTCTAATGAAAACTTGATTAATCGTATTTGGTGGGAGCAAAAAATAAAACAAAGATGGAAGTTGGTCCTGTCACAGAAAATAGAAGGTTAAGATGTAACTAACTAACCAACACTGAAAAAAGTATTGGCCGGAATTTTGTTTTTGATATTAATAAAATTCTAATAACGCTTTGATTGGGCGAAGTCAACTAACTCTTATGGAATAATAATTATCAGTATGAGTCCACTCTAAAATCTTGTTTTTGGTTTGATTTCACTTTGATTTTGAGATTTATACTCGTTTATTTTAAGAATTATTGTTGTTTGTAAGGAATAAAAAAGAAGAATATTTTATAATTTTTCCAGTTTCAAAGTTACATTGCAAACAAACTATATTTAAAGAAAGGAATTAACAATATGATATCTTGCCCACCAACAAAGAAAATCCTAGAATTTCGAAAAGAAACAACTCGACCATCCCCCAAAAAAAAAAACACCAATCATCCTATGTTCCAATAATCACCAGCAACTGTTATTGATCGAAAGAAATACAGCTAAAGGAAAATAATGAATGGGACAAAAAGAAATCGCTACAATCTGAATCATCTATTTCGAGTCGTAGGAGGTTTTAGGTGTTCCTATTTTAGGAGTGTTTGATCAATAATTTTTCTGTATTTGATCTTTAAATTAAGTTGGAAAAAATAATAAAACCATGAGCAAATAAAGTAGTGAAAATGGAATCAAAGAGGAGTACCACCTTTTTTCTTCAATATATATATATATGAATATATTAAATTTCACAAGATAAAGAAAAATGTTTGTGGATGGGGAGATAATTATTTGTGAACTTATTAGAAAGGGAAAGGGGTTTGGTTTGGTTTGTTGTTTTACAGTCATTTTTTGCACACTTCAGTCTAATTGGACCAGGGACCTACAGTTTAACACATGAATTCCAAACCGCTAACAAACATCCATGCCACAGTCAAGATTCAAACCTAAAGCCTATGGTAGTAAAGGCCAGAGCTCTTGCCAATTGGCTATCAGACCGCAAAGGAAAAGGGGGTAGCTAATTAAGATTACCTGTATTTTAACCACACCTACCTTGATACTTTAGAAATTAACAGCTAGAATATTTCTTCAATGGTATGTAAGCGGCTTGGTGGCCAATTGGCTAGTGCTCACAGGCTTCAGATTCGAATCCTGGCGATGGCAGGGATGCTTGTTAATGGTTCAGAATCGACGTTAAACTGTAGTTCCCCGTCTAATTAGTGCAAAAATGACCGTATAACGACAAACCAAGCCAAAACAATAGGATGCAAAGGAATGTTTGTTTTCGGACAAATCAATTGTTTATAGGAATCATCATTTATGTATTGATATAATGTGCAAGTTAGAAGGAATCACTGTGGTCCAGTGGCAGCTAGCATGTAGAAGGGCAGAGGTTCAATTCACTGGAGGCATTGTTGTAGTCACTGGTTTCAGAAAAGAGGAGATTCTATAGTCATTGTGATAATGTGTATAAAGCATTTCACATCAACAGTCAGGCTACTTTTCCGAGATCCCTTCCATCCGATACGCAAATGAGGGGCAATTATTCCTAAAAGTCCACCTCAAAGGCACTTTCTCTTCAGCACCCTCAGTGAGTTGTTTATGGTGAGAGATATCCAACTTACCTTTCTAGCTGGTAGGTTGCTGCATAGCCCTAGGTACAAGGTTGAGATGTGGAGAAAAGAAAATGAGAATCACTTGATCATAACTGCATAGTAATCGGTAAATATATTCTAAGTGTTCAATTCATGTTGTGTTGTGATTAATCATCAGCGTCCCGAGCGCAAGGCGGAGCATATACCCCATGAATAGTCTACTCGTGGATGGAAGAAAAGGTGACAGCTTCTGTTGTGATGGAGCACCCTTAGGTAGAAGTCTGACTTGGCTCCTTGTCGCTGAAGAATGAAGACTTTGCCTTCGGGGAGGAATTTTAGGGGGAACTACCTCGCATTTGCGTATCGTATGGGAGAAACCCGTATAATTCCCACTAGGTAGTCAGACTAACGAGACAAGTGGGAATAGCGCCAGCAGACCAGATACGCCAGATACGACCAGAGACGCCAGCAGACCAGCCTACCAGACGCCAGCGAGTCCCTTGTTTTTGAAACAGTGTTCGCAGCAATGCCGCCAGCGGATTGAATTTCAGCTTAATGTTCAACAGTGGCATACGTTGCCACTGAGCCACGAGTCGGGCGTTCAATTCATGACACAGATTAAGCAAACAAGCTAACATGCAAGAATGTAAGCTCGAATCTACTAACACTGTGTGTTGCAATCATGCTTTTACGAATGAGGAGACTTAGTGGCAACTATGAAAATTTACATAGAATCTCATATCGACTGTCGGTGTGCCTGATGGTAGTTTTCCAATTATAATTTTCTTTTTCATGTACAACATTCAAATTCGAAGCAGTTATGTCTAAAAATTCTACTAAAAATCTATTCATGCAAAAGAATTCTACTTCTTTCTACCAAGTTATTTAAAAACAAGTAATATAAAAAAAAAAAATAAAATTTGAAGTCAATTCCTACTTTTTTTTTTTACTATATTGCAGAAAAGTCCTTTACAAATAAAGTTGAAATTTTGGTTTTACATCTGATGCCATCTATTATTAGATAGATGCAACTTAAATGTAAAAAAAAAATCAAATTAATTAATTAAATTTAATTACTGAATTAATATTTTTAAAAATTGTATTAACATCAAGTGTCATCCACTACAAGTTCAAAAAATGTATTTGAACTTGAGTGAATGAATAAAAAGTATTTTGTGAACGATTGAAAATTTGAACAAGATATATATAGGGAGAGTGTGAGCTAATAGTAGTAATTGAAAAAAAAAGCAAATTTATTATTTATTTAATTAATTTTTCAATTAATACAATAGTAATTACATATTTTTAATCTCTTGAGATAGCGGCAAGTCATCATCAATTATTATTCAAGCGTTTACAAATAAAAAAATACCTAAATTAGAAAGGTTTTTTTTCCCCTTTATTAGTATGAAACAAATTGTTTAGAAGAACGATCCTATAATGATTTGATAAAGTGAAGCGTATACATTTAATTCTACATAATTTTTGCTTAATCTTATTAACGATAAGATACAAACTCAGGGATTTGGCTAAATAGAAAAGCTTTTCCCAATTAAAACAGTCAAAACAACTAGAAATTGATTTTTCTCCAATGAATGAGAGAAGAGTTTTCCCGTGCAGATATAAAGAGATCTCAATTAGGAAGTAGAGAAGCTATTAAAGTGCAATTTCAAGTGGGCATTCTTTTAAAAATGAATTAATAACACGATCTCTAAATGTGATCTCTCTTCATTTAAAGATTCAAATGTAAAATTGTATGCTTCTCATGTAGTTACAGTATTTATTCATCTTTCATTTATCCATTATTGTCATTAAATAATATATAATTAATAGTTATTATATCTTTAATTAATTAAATAGGGTTAATTTTTTACGTATGAGTAAATTGGGGCCCAATGGCCCAGCCCGCCGAAGAGCTAGCTCTTCGGCGTTCGGTGCCACAGGTTTCGAAGTCGAATTCCGGCGGTGCCATGGACGTTTGCAGTGGTTCGGAATCCACTTTGGGACTATAGCGACAAGAAACAGGTTGAACATTAATAATATTTGTTGATAAACATTTGTTGATTTATATTTCCTTATATATATACTGTGTCCAAAAAGTAAGACACAGTTTTCAATTTTAATTTCCCGGGCATATGGCATTTCCTTTTTTTTTTTTTCTTCTTCTTCTTTTTTTAGGTTGCTGGCCCTGTCCTTGATATCTGTGTGAAATTTGACGTCAAAATATTCATTACTGTTAGAGTTACGCTTGGCTTTGTGAGACTCTAAAACTGATTCCGGCGATTTTTGAAATGTCTGAATTAATTGAGTAATGAACTTGCATTTAATTTTGTTTGCGGAAACGTATAGAATGTTGCCGAAGGAATTCGGTGAGCATTCCTATATCGGAAAGAAATGTTTAGAAGTGGTATAAACAGTTCAAAGAAGGCAGAGAATCTTGTTGAAGACGAAGAGCCCTCTGGTCGACCATCAACCTCAACCGACGAAGCTCACGTCCAAAAAAATTAAAGATTTGGTGCTTGCAAACCGTCGATTGACAATTAGAGACCTTGCTGATGATGTTGGAATTTCAAAAGATCGGCCAATTCCATTTTGGGCCTCAAACAAACGATTGGTACCGAAAACACTGAATGTGCCAGCTCACGCTGCATTGATTCTTCGTAACTTTTTCCCAAAAATGAAAACCATTTCTTTCCAAAACCACCGTATTCACACCATGTGACTTCTGACTATTCCCTAAACTCAAAAGACCACTCGGGGACACCGTTTTAAAGTCGATTGAAGAGATTCAATGTGAATCACCGCGCGTTGTGAAGGCCATCCCTGGCGATGATTTTTTTAGTATGCATTGAGGATTGCAAGAAAAAAAAAGTTGGCATAAGTGCATTGTGTCCGGAATGGGATTACTTTGAAGGCGATGAAATAAATTAGGAAGAATAAATACAGAGTTTTTGAAAAAAAAAAAAATAATTGGTCTTACTTTTTGGCCACTGTAGTAGTTACAGTATTTATTACTCTTTCATTAGTTATTACTATTAAATAACACATAATTAATAGTTATTATATCATTAATTAATTAAATAGGGTTAATTTTTACATAAGAGTAAATTGGGGCCCGATGACTGAGTGACTAGCTCTCTGGCGCTCGGTGACACAGGTTTCGGAATCGAATCCCGGCGGTGGCATGGTTGTTTGAAGTGGTTCGGAATCCCCTTTAAACCGTAGGTCCTGGTCTAATATGACTGTAGGGCGTAGAGCTGTCAACCCTACCTTCATTTAAGGATTCAAGTGTAAAGCCGCATACTTCTTATGTAGTTACAGTATTTATTCATCTTTCATTTATTAGTTATTGTTATTAAATAATTTATAATTAATAGTTGTTATAACTTTAATTAATTAAGTAGGGTTTATTCAATTCCTACTATTAGTTCACACTCTCCCTATATATATTTATATATCTTGTTCAAATTTTCAATCATTCATAAAATTCTTTTTATTCATCCACTCAAGTTCAAATACATTTTTTTTTTTGAACTTGTAGTAGATGACACTTGATGTTAATACAGTTTTTTCAAATATTAATTTATTAATTAAATTTAATTAATTAATTTAGTTTTGTAAGGGAGAAAAAAAATTTCTCTTATATAAGATATTTAGCAGCATATAAATTTAGGAATAAATACCGTCAGCGGCGAAACGTGCAGATGGCTGGAAAAAAATTTCTTTTTTCCTTTTTCATTCTGGGCTTTAGTCTGAGTCAAGGAGGGAACAAAATGGAAAATGAGACATGTGAATAAATTAGTGAGAGAGATGGAAAGTGCGTATGTGAGAGAGAGATAATTTTTCTAACTTAAAAAATGGATAAAATTTATTTATAAAAGACTTTCTGCAATATAATGAACAAAAACTAGGAATTGACTTTAAAAAAAAAAAATGTTTTTATATTACTTTTTTTATGTAAGGCCTTTTTTTTTTTATGTTGGGGCCTGATGGTTGACTGACTAGCTCTATGGCTCTCGGTGCCACAGGTTTCGAAGTCGAATCTCGGAGGTGGCATGGATGTTTTAGTGGTTAGGAATCCACTTTAAACCGTAGGTCCTGATCCAATATGACTGTAGGGCTTAGAGCTGTCAACCCTACCCCTTAAAAAAAAACTTGTCTCGAAATTTGCTTGGCCCGCCATGGGACTGTAGCGCCAATAAAGAAGAAGGTTAAATTAATAAATATTTGTTGAAGAAGGTTAAATTAATAAATATTTGTTGATTTATATTTATATTTATATATATATATATATATATATATATATATATATATATATATTATATTTAGAATAAATAAATGTTCATATAATATCATATTAAACATTTAAAGAAACTTTATCTGCCAAAAGCTGGTGTTAATTTATTTTATTTTAGCTATTATTTGATTGATAACTCATTAGAATTTTACCTTAAATTGTTAACAGTATTTCGAGATATATATGGAATTTCTTTTCTTTATATATATATACATTGGATACCTCTTGCTCTCCGTAAAATACAGAAATGAAGAGGTTTGGTTTGTCGCTGTCCGGTCATTTTTTAGCACACTTTAGGCTAATTAGACCGGAACCTACAATTTAATGTAGATACCAAATTACTAATAAACATCCATGTTCTTCGTGATGAAACACCCATAGGTAAAAGTCTGACTTGGCTCCGTATCGCTAAGAAGGTGGGCAGTGCCTTCCGGAAGGACTATTAGCGGGAACTACCCAACATTTGCCTATCGCATGGGAGAAAATCCAGAAATTTCCACCAGATAGTCCGACTAGCAAGGCAATATACTGAGCATCACAAACACCATCGTGGTTCCTCGTTTTTGAAACAGTGGCTACAACAAAGCTGCCGGTGGATTGAACCTCAGCTTTAATGCTCTCAAGCAGCGCATGTTGCTATTGAGCCACTAGTCTAATTTTTCCTTTGATACAAATTTTATTACATACAGATCTGCTACAACAAAAGAGAAATTCTTCAGCAGCTTGAAACACTTAAGTAGTATCTTTACTATACACTACGAATGTATTTTGAACTATATTGCATCAGGTTCACAAGAAACAGACTATATCAATTTGAATAAAATGTGCCTCATAACTTTTGAAGAAATTAATTAAAAAAAATAGTGTGCATAAAGGGGCGTTTCTTTCTTTTTTCGATGACATGTAACCTTAATATCTTCATCTTCATTGGCGCAACAGCCCCATGGTGGGTTAAGGCCATCTGCCTACTGACAGATTTCGAGACAGGAGGTGTTTGCTTTTTTACAGGGGGGTAGGGTTGTCAACCTTACGTCCAACGTTCTATTGTCGTACTAGATCGAAATCTGCTGTTTAAAGTGGATTGTGAGCCACTACATACATTCGTGGCACCACCGGCACTTTGAACCCGAAACCTGTACAAACTATAGCTAGTCACTCGTCTATCAGCATTCTCCCCCTTCCTAATCTTAATATCAACCGATCATAAAGTTCAAATAAGATTTATAAAAGGAAATTCTTGAAGATAAGAAAAATTTTTAAGATAACAGAAATTATAAGAAACAAGACTTTTTATATTTTGAGATACAGCTGTCCTATCTTAATTCCTTTCATACTGTATTAACATTAAGAACTTTTCCCTTTTAAACAAGATATAGGTATTAAAAGTTGAAAAACAAACTTATTTGGGTTAGGTTTGTCGTACTACGGTCATCTTGTGCACACGAGGGCTAAACAGACCGAGACCTACAGTTTAACGTGACTTCCAAACCACTAACAAACACACATGCCGCCGCCACGATTCGAACCTGAAGCCTGTAATACCAAAGGTCAGAGCACTAGCAAAGTGGCCATCAAGTCGATAATTCTGTGTATAGTAGAAGTTTTATTAAATCTCTAGATGGACAGATGTTTTAGTTATTAACCTACTATTACCTTAAATTGGAGCACTCTCGTAAAATTCTGGATAAAAGTGTAACTGGCTGAAATAAATATATTTAAGAAACAGATAATTGCGCTGACTTTTTTTTGAATTGCTAAAAGCATATAATTCTCAAGTATAAATAATTAATATTATTTAATTGATTAAAACATATACATTTATTATGTATTACTTAATTGATTTGAATACTAATTATTTGGATATTATTAAAATATATAATCAATCAAATAATATCTCAAGTGACTTAGCACCCGAACAAAAAAAGTAATTATTCATCAAAAATTTTCATATATTCCATTTAATTTGAAATTTACAAAACGAACAATCCTTCATGAACCGCCGTAAAATTTTATATTCCATTAAATTTCTTAAACCCAACTATTCATAAATGCAGATCTAAATTCTTGATCTTCCGCGCACAGAATAATCGAATTCTATTCTTAGCCCTCTATTACGTCCAATTAGGCTGCATATACCTATTGGGCCCACTGTGTTCCTGGAGCGGCTCGCCGCTTTGAAGCCTGCTCCCCTCGTGGAGCTAATACCAAAAATCGTTTGCCTTCACCCACCCGAATCCATTTAGATGGAGGCAGGATCTCCTCATTCCTCTCTCTAGCAACTCCCCGCTGTTTCAAATTATTCCATCGACATCGGGACCAGGAAAATATGAATAGATTTCACCGTTTCCTGGTGGATTGGAGAATTCTATAACCGGATTGCTGAAATTGAATATGTAGTTCGATTTACCAAATTAATGTTATTTCGTTGCATGTTTATTAAAGTTTTAAAGTAATCTTACGTTTTGCAAAAATATATGTCGTTCGAATAGGAGAAGCAAGTTGATAAAAGGATTATTTAATCATCCCTTCGGAAAATTTTTTTTCAAAACACATTTGTTAGATTATACCTAAAATAAAGATGCTTATCTTTGTTGTTAATTTTCAAATTAAATTTCTCATTGAAAGACTATTCATAATTTAGAAAATTGCCAATATTAAATTTATGTTGACTAATTTGGGTACTTACGTATTAACGGTACCTTGGCGACAGTTGCGTCAATAAAGAGCACACGCGACAACTGCAGCTACAGATTTGGCGCCAATCTACGCTTAAAATTTTTGTTCCAAATAATAAAAATTTATATGAAACACTTCATTTAAAATCAAAACGCTTTGAAAATATTTTTATTCCAAATAATAAAGATTGGCGACACTTAAAAACCGCCAAGTCTGTCGCCAAGGTACCGTTAATACGTAAGTACCCTAATTTGTTATAACATGCTACTTATTTAACAAGCTAATATAATTTTAAAAAATTATACTGAATTATATGACTAAATGTTATAAAGTATTAAATAAATGAAATTACCACAAAGTGAAAAACCAAAAAAAAAAAAAAAAAAATATTCCAAAAATTTTCACAAACGAAAAAAAAAATATCCACATTAAGTTTTAATATCAATATTAATAATTTCATTTATAAATCTACATTCATTTGAAATTGAATATGTAGTTCAATTTACCAAATTAACGTTATTTCGTTGTATATTTATTACAGTTTTAAAGTAATCTTTCATTTTGCAAAATATATGTCGTGTGAATAGGAGAAGCAAGTTGATAAAAGGATTATTTAATTATTCTTCTGAAATTCTAATTGAATATTTAGAATTTTTTTTTTTTTTCCAAACTACATTTGTTGGAGTACATGGCAAATAAAGGTGCTTATGGTTGTTGTCTAATTTTCAAATTAAATTTCTCATTGAAAGGCTATTCATAATTTGAGAAAATCCCAATATGAAATTTATGCTGACTAATTTATTATTAAATGCTTTCATTTAACAAGCTAATATAATTATTTTCAATAGTATAATTATCAAAATTCACACTGAATTATATGACTAAATGTTATAAATAAAAATAAAGTATTAAAAAATTATTAGTGAAAATACCTAACTTTTTTCACAAATGGAAAAAATACACATTAAGTTTTAATTAATACCAATATTAATTATTCAATTATAAATCAATATTTTTTAATAACTTTAGAAATATATGGAATTATCATTAAAATATTTTGATAAAAATTTTAAGAGTAAAATAATATATAACTCAAAAAAGGTATTGTCAGAATTAAATATGTTCAATGATTGTTACATTTTTTAAATTAATTTTAGGAATTTAGTTAAATATTAATTCCATTCTACCTAAGAATATTTCATTTTATATGAAATAATTTATAATTATAATAATAAGCCAAAATATGTTTATAATTATTCAGTTTCACTGTATCTGTATGTAATCATAAAAAATCAATGTATAAATCAGAAATAAGTTTTATAGTTGAAAACTTTCAGACATTGTATTTTATTCTTTTTAATTTATTTTATTCAGTTAGCTCACACTCTGCCTATATATATATCTTGTTCAAATTTTTAATCGTTAATAAAATACTTTTTACTCATCCATTAAAGTTCAAATACATTTTTTTTTTTTTTTTTTTGAACTTGTAGAGTGGATGACACTTGATGTTAATACAATTTTTTTCAAATATTAATTCAGTAATTAAATTTAATTAAGTAATTTTAAGTTTCTTTAGATTTGAATTGCATATATCTTCCAATAGATGGTACCAGATAAACTTAAAAAAAATGAAAGAAAATTATTTATAAAGTACTTTCTGCAATATAGTGAAAAAAAGTAAGAATTGACTTTAAAAAAAATCTTTTTTATATTACTTTTTTTCTGATATGCTTATTAATCCTGTAATGTTTAATAATTAAATATGAGATATTATATGCAGACTTAAGTAGAAAATATAATATAATTCTCCACTAATAATATATTTCTCCATTATCTTATATTTTTTCAACAAAACAATATTTGCTCTTGATTATTTACATATTATAAATATGCAAGCAGATAAACTGTTGCATAATGTAATCTAAAACATTTCTTTCAATACACTGTAAATCTTTATGTTAATGCATTATATTTTATGATACATATGTGCAATATCTTTATAATAATTTTATGTTTTTAATATATCCTTCTTGTGAAATCAATTCCTATTCCAATTCTGAAACCATCAACATAATATTCAACATTTTCATGAACTAAATAAATTTCCAAAAGTACCTCCATGACATATTTAATTGCAAACTTGATCTTTATCACATAATTATATTAATCCAAACATTCATCTATTCACATTAAAAATCACTTAAAAAGCAAAGATTTTACTTTTTCATTTCTTTCTCTTTATAATAGATGTTAATGTTTGTGTTTTTGGAGTTATTTCAGTTTTCATACAGAAATAGAGACCTTAAAATTAAATTAATTCAAAATTTTAAATAGAGAAATAAATATTTTTTTTAACTGTATCACTGATTATTCACAAAAATTAATAAATTCCAAAAGACTCTTCCCGATTATCAATCGTTAAATCACAATAAGCATAAGTGTTTTTTGTGTGTGTGTGTTGTTTTTTTTTCTTTTTTTTTTTTTTGTTTTTCTTTTTTGTAAAAATTGCATTGATGTATATATTCTGTAACAAATAATTAAATATAAAAAAAAATTATTTGATGAATACTTAATTATTAAAGGTAAACAGGAATTCACAAACATTAATCAATACTGTTAAAATTAAGAATGAATAATTCAGAAATAAATTATTCAAAATAATGAAATTTAAATTCAATTTACTACAGAGGTATATAAGCTGGAAAAATAAACTTTATTAAAAAATTCATACACATATCTTTGTTAAATAATAATAAATAATTAATATAAAAATAATAATAAAAAAGATCATACTTATTAATTTTCTTTGAATAATCTAAATAAATTATTACAATAAATTAAACAATAATTAATAAAATTATTCAATGAATTAAAAATGTAAAAAATACTCAAATTATTCCAAAAATTCATTAAAAAATATATAAATTTTTGAGACTAGTGAAATATTAAAAATTACAAAATAATAATAATAATAGCATTGCAAAACATTGTTTACCAAGGCATTGAATAAATTAATGCATAGATGGTAATCAAAGAATAAATGTTGTAGTCAAGTCTGGCATAGCAACATTCAAAACTTTGCAATGCAGTACTTCCATGATTTATTTTCTCCCATTTACAATTTATTTTACTGAAATGTGACAATTTATGCATATAAATAATAAATGGTTTAATATATGAAAATATATAAGAAAAAGAAAATATGTTCATTATTTTCATTGAGTTTTATTGGTTTTAAACATAATTGCAAAATTTTTTATATTCATTCAATTAAAAAATGATACAAGTGCATTAAAATTCATTTTTAGCTTGAAGTCTTTGCATTTTAATTGAGAAAAAGACTAGAAAATTGTACCAAAATTGTCTGATAATTATAACAATAACCATCATAAAAATACATAACACAATTTTGAGTTGCTTTTAAATAATGTACAAAAGGCAAAAATTAATTAAATAAAATTTGACACTGAAAAAGTATTTACATTTTTTAAAGAAATTTTATCACACACATACAGAATATAAAATTAGTTTACTAATAAAAAAATACAATTCATAAAATTTATAAGTTTTCATAAAAAATAAATAGAATATAAAGATTTTTTTATATAAAATAATTCATTTTCTTTAAAAAAAAAAAAAAATCTATAATTTTTTTTAAAACATTTGATCACAAGGACAATAGAAATAATATCATTTATGGCTGATTACAATGTATACAAAATCACAACACACAGATTGTGCTTCATCATAAAATGCTGTTGAACATCACAGGTATTTTTAAGAATAAATGTATTAATATTTTTCAAGTAATTAATTTGAAATTGAATAATTTTAATAAATAAAAGATTTTGATTTATAAATTAAATAATTTTACAGATCATATAAATCAGCTGCACAAGTTTTAGACTTAAAAATATATACTTGTCAATATAAGCTGCTCACAAATGAATAAGAATACATACAATCACAAATACTAGAAATTCTAAAAACTCTTGGAATAAAAATACTAAGAAAATCATAAAATGCATTTGAATATATAATAGATTTTATACAAGCATGAAAATATTTTTAATTTGATTCGTGATTTTCATAACTCAAGTTAATATCGCTTAAAAGATCACTTAAGGCTGAATAATCTAAATTTTCTGGTTTGGTGCTTTGCGGGGAAATTTGGAATGTGGATTCTGAAAGTAAATTGGCGTTATTTTGGCAAGATGTTGATATTCCTATTCCATTCCCTTGATTATGTTCCATAAAAGTATCCTTTACTTCATGCTTCAACCAAGGAAATCTATTAAAAGTAAAAATATAAATTTATATTATTAAGAAAACTTAATATTCAAAGAAAGATTAATAGCAAGTAACTGGTGCAACTTAAAATTGAAACATGTATATTACATGAATCATGTCTATATAATCTTCTATCTTTTACGCTATATATAAATAAAAAGATTATTTTATTTATTTACACCTACAAACAGAATTAGTTATGCAATTCTAGTTGCTTTTACTCTAATACACAAGTTTTTAGACGGGATCATATATAGGACTAAAAGTTAAGATCGAAAATATGATGCATTCAAGAATAACATAAATAATGACTTTCGGCACAATTTGATGATATTACAATATTTCCTGAACTACAATAGTCTACCATATTATTCAAATCATATATGGAAAGAGCGAATAATCATATTCTTAATAAACTATTTTTTAAAATAATGTACATCACTTATGTTTATACTGTTTATTATTAAAATCAATTCAGATTTTCTATCATGAAAGTTTATTTTATACAAGAGAATTTTTGAAAACTGTTTGTTTCTTTATAAAAGATTGTAAGATCACTAAAAGTTGCAATTACACAAACAATTAGCAATATTTTTAAGTAAAGAACCCTTTTCCAGAAAATCAAACTAATAAGCAATTTGATGAAATATAAAAAATTAACAATGTATTATATGAAAACTATTTGTAATTAGAGGGAGGAACACATCTATTAGTTGGAAAACATAGTAATATTTGGTCATCAAAGTTAACGTAAAAGTAGTTTAATCTTTTATTGAAATTGCAATTTCAAAGAATCATTAAACAATTTTCAGGAACTGTTTTATGCATTTCAAATCAAAGTGATACAATGTTTATATGACTTATCTTTCAGTTAACATGAATATAGTACTCACTACATTTTATATAGCTTATGATTATCCAAACAAAACCAAAAGGTCCATAGCTATTTAAATGTGATAGAGTAAAATATGTAAAAGCTGGCATTCTTTTTTTTTTATTATAGTTATTCCATACTAGCTATCACTTTATAAATTTTTTTGTTTAATTGCACAGATAAGCATAAAAAATACAGCCCTATAAAAATACAGTAGGCCTTATCGAATCCAACAACCACCCCACTAGTAAAATGCACTTGAAATATGATTTGATAATGAATCCTTTTTTTCCTATTAAAACGTGAATCATTTCTCCCCTTTGCACGCAAAGACAGTTCTTAGTTTTAGTAAAAGAGAGAGAACTTAATTTCAACAGTTTTAAAACTCAAAAATATATAAGACAAAGCAATATGTGATGCTTTTAAAACAAAAAGCAATTGATTATTTTAAATCTTAAACTTCAGCTTCAGTTTTAATGTTAAATGTTCATATGTGTGCTTTTTTTTTTATATAATGCTAATAAAGTGCTTATATGTGTTTGTATGGTACAGGAAATAAATAAAGCATTTTTTTAGTTTGCATAAAATAAATCTCTATAAATCAATATACAAATTTTAGGAAATATGATAATGAACTTCTGGCAAACTTCTATGTAGAATTCAGCAGATGAATATGAAAGTCATGTAGTTAAAAACAATAACAATCCCAAGTGCAAAAACATCTATTCATGTTTAAAAATAAAAACATTACATGTAAGAGATAATGCCACTAGATGCTCAGTATTAAACTGGTGGCAGACAGGAAGTATAAATTTGAAAATTTTTCTGGCACATGGCATGCATCAACAGCTGTGATGTCATTTATTTATCATTCAAAATTCTTCTTAATAATAATAAAAAAAAATTAAGTTTTTATTTAATTAAAAAAAAATTACTAAAAGAATTTTTTGTAGTTTTTCATTACAATAAGATAAAATGAATTCTAAAATTGTAATTTTTAAATATTTTAAGTTTTAGGGAAATACAGTGACAAGTCTCATGGTTTTTAAATAGAAATATATATACAAATATTTTATTCTGAATTAAAGCAAAAATTGCCAAGCATATATTGTAATAATATGTTAATATATTGTAATATTATATTATTGTAACATTATGAACCATATATTGTAAGCAACATTATTAAAATGGGTGCGCAGAAGATCTACCTCCCATGGTGCACTTTGTAACACTTTTTAGGGATCCTGGATCTGTAACTTGACATTATTGTTAGATTAATTAACTCTGTTTCAGCATGTTTTGTTGTTGTTGTTGTGTATATTTTTTTTTTTTTTTTTCGTTGTTCTTTTTTTGCTGTAACTGTTCATAATATGCCATTGGAAAAAAAAAAAAAAAAAAACATTATTACAATAATCCAGCAGGACAAAAATAATTTAAAATCAACTGCTTGCAGGATTTTCAATGTTTATTAAATGTAAATGTATAATAAGTTTAAAATGTTATGAACAAACCCGAAAAGTACATTTTCTTAAAATATTGATATATTTTTTTTTGAAGTTTTAATTGCATAAAAATATTAATGAAATTAAATTATATTTTCTATTTTCATATATTTGATGATTAAATTTTTTGCCTGCTCAATGATTTCAAAAATCATCTCGAAAAGAAACAAGATTATGAGTATATTACTATACACATATTTACTTATTTTGATTGTACACTTTGTTTGAATAACTATTGCTTAAAAATTATATTTTAAGTAGAATTCAAGACCACTTTCCTTTCCTCAATTCGGCTCAGGAAGCTATAAATATTTGATATTATATAACCAATGAAATTATAAGTCAAAGAAATAAGTCTGCGTTTATTTAAAATCACATTCTCTGAAACTGCATATGAAATAAATTAGATTCCTCACCCTATTTTTCCAGCAAAAAAAAATTGCTATTTAAAATTTTCTAAAGAAACCCGTTTACAATGTATATATATTTATAAAGCTCATATTACATTAGTATATATTTCAACAATGGAAAAAAAATAAATTTATAAGAGATAATTTTTAAATGGGTATTAAGAAATCAGAACAGCATAGCTTTTGATGGAGATTTTTGGTATAGGAAATTTTAAATTAAATGGGAATTTTACAAAGTAAACATCTATACAAATAAATAAATTATAAGGAATAAAATAAAAAGTAAAAGTTGTCTTGGCACTAGCTATAGACAAATTATGTTCGGCTCTAAATGAAGTAAACATTCAATCAGAATAACATTTGCAACACTAGCACTAAATGAAGTATTTTTTTTTTTTTTAACTTTTATTCAGCAAGTTTAATTGATATTTAGAGGAATCCGTATGAGTACTTACATCTCCTCTTCTGAAAAGTGTGTATTACTGTTGATACCGCAATCAGTACAAAATGTAAAGAAAGTACCTTTTCTAGACTTAAATATCTAAAAAATTGCTTTGTATAACACATTTTTTAAACTGAGTAGGGTTTTTTTTTTTGTATTTAGCACTCATTGTTAAACATAAAATCATGCATTAAAGAATAGCTATTGATATGAAACAAAAACCATGCTAACAAAGGAGCCAATTTCAAGAAGGAGTTTGTTTCACTTTGGAGGTGGAAAAACGATTGACACTTTATTTTTCTATTTCACACAAGCCATGATTCATTTCAGAAATTTTCGTTCCTCCTGTTATAAAACTATCATGCCCTATTTCAAGAAAACTAAGCTGCAAGATGAGATATTCAGAAACTTATAGATAGATCACTTTTCATTTGTGATAGGTTATTTTACAAATTCATCCTTAGGATTTTCTTCGAAATTCGCCTTATTTTCGTATAAAAATCACTTTTTTAAAAGAATTTCCTGATTTTTTATAAGATTTGAAAGTTTTATATACATTTAGGGAATTCAGGAGTAGGTGTCAAAACTCGGGAGTCTCCCAAATAAATCAGAGGAGTTAGCAGGTATAGAACAGGTAGCATTAAATATTTGAAATTATTAGAAATTTGTAACAAGATGACCCCTATGTGGCAGTTCTAAAATAAATAAAACAGCAAAAAATATACACTACATTTATAATATTTTTAAATGCTTGTTAGTAACAGTTTAAAATTAAAAGTCTAATTAAATTTAACTGCAAGACATTTACAGTAAAATTTGAAATATATGCTTTCAAAATTCTAATTTAAAATTTCTGCCAATAAGAAAGATGATCTTGTAATATTCTTACAATTTTGTTGAGAGAAAAATATTCTAACTATAAACTTACTTTTTTTAAACTTTTGAACAGAAATTTAAAAATATTAAATACAAATAATCATAATACAAAATTAATATTAAGTGATAGATGTATTTCTTTTCTTATTATTACTTCAAGTGAAATTATGTTTTATATTTCTGTTGTATCCAAAAGATATGTTTATAACAAAGCTAAATTTATTAAACAAATTTCGAAATACTTACAATCCCAAGACATTAAAATCTCCAGAAGGTCTTTGTAGGGAAATTTCAGCTATTGGTACATTATGAAGAAATATTCCGTACCTTCCATTATTAGAAATCTGTGAATTAGTAAGATTGATAGTAGTAAAACTATCTGGCGATAATCCACACTCTGCATCTATCTGTATCCCATGTCTTTTAGAAAATACTACTTTGGATGATTTCATTGTTAATGTGCTTGATGATCTCATTTGTACACCATCCTTCTAAAAATATATATCAAGGAAATTTAAATTTTGAGAAATAGATTAAAAATTTATTAAAATAAAATAAATAAAGGCAGCATGTCTTTTAAAGCATCTAGAATTCAATAATTTAATGTAAAGTTTCACCAATAATTATTATTGAGAAACTAATAATTAAAATATTTTGAAAAAATTAGACAACTAATGAAGATTAAAACAGGAATGTTGCAATAGAACTCATTGATGATAATTATCAAATGTTATCACTTTGGAATATAAATAAAATAAATAAATTTAAACATTTTTAAGACCACAATCATTTCCACTTAGGCCAAGTTAAATAAAATGTAACCAATTTTTTGAATATATTTAAAAATATAACTTTTCTTAAGAAAACTTTAAAAATAAACAGTGAATTAAATAAAATGTTATGTAAAAAAAAATATTTTTATCTTATTATTTCAAATCTTAAGTATAAGTAATTTTTAATTTATCATTTTAGAATTTGTATAGTTTAAGAAATATTTTTTTTTTTTTTTTTTATTTAAGTAAAGTGGAATTATGTTTTTTAAACTATAAAATATTTATATCATATTATTCCACAATTTTTTGACTTTGTTTCAAATTATAGTACATTATAATTTTTGAAAAAAATTACTTTTATTATATATATTTCTACTATTTGATAGAGAAAGAGGAATGTTATGTTAAAATCCTACACATTTTGCAAGCTAAAATTCAATATATTAAAAAATAAACATTTAAATGTACAAGTAATTTCATAAATATCTTAATATGCAAGTTTAAAATTTGACAAAAATATTTTTTTAAGTTTATACATACAGAAAATCATATCAAGTATTATATACATGTATTAATTATACAAGTTCTTAACACTTACGCATGAATTTGAGATAGTGCTATTTTCTACAATAGCTTCAGCTCCTCCAAGTAACAAAAGGCCTCTTTTAGCTCCATTGGAATCCATGATACAATTTTTAAATTCTGCTTCACCATGATGTATAATAATGTTACTGAAAAGCTTATGTTTTGCTTTCAAAGTGATATTTTTTATTTCAAATTTTTCTGTCCAAATGTTTAAAAACACTTCACTATTTCCAGTAGCCTCAAGGACAATATCTGCATTCTCACCAACACCTACAATCAACAAAAAAAAAAAAATTTAGAAGTGAAAAATTATTTACAGTATATAAATAATCTTGATATGCTTTTAATCATAAGCAGATATAATATATAATTTATTTTTAAAATATTGAGATAATAATTATTAGAACTATATATTTAAAAGGTATTTGAAATAATACAACATACTTTTAACAAAAAAAATTTCAAATTTCAACTAACATCAATAGAAGTAAGAATATACCATGCTAAATAATAATAATATAGCATGTTAATTGTATAGTTTTTCAGAAATTTACATATTTAAACTATATTCCTGATCAATCAATTAAAATAATAGTTTCTTGTTGTATTATTCAAATGCATAAGGTAAATAAGTAATAATTTACCTTCAACAGATATATCGCTTTCAATCCATCCTAAAGTATCACATTGATAAATACCAGGAAAAATAAATATTTTGTCTCCAGCTGTACTGCATTTAAAAGCACTCTCTGGGTTGTGTTCAAATTCAATAGTTGTTGTTATTTCAAAATGTAAAATTTTCTGCAAATATAATACAAAATTTGTTATATTTAATTTTTAAATAAAATAACTCAAGCAATCACACGCACTCATATATTTATGTATATATTGGGTTGGTGACTAAGTGATTGCAGATTTTAAATAAGGAAAATTCAAAATTTTTCTTAAAAATATAACATTATTCAATAAGATATTGTCTGTTTTTGTCGACCTAACCTTTTACTATCTTTTTTATGCAGAGTCCTAATTCCATATTCATAAAAACTTCTGATTTTTGCCAGCAAAAAAACTGGATTAAATATGATTTTACATCATCAGCATCATTAAAAATTTTACCATTTAATGATTTCTGCATGGAACAAAATAAATAGTAATCTGAAGGCACAAGGTCAGGGCTATAAGGTAGATATGGCAACACATCCCAAACCTAGTACCAATAACTTTTGGCAAATGACCAAATGTGTGTTGGGCTTTGTATTATCATGCTGGAAAGCAATGCCTTTTTTGTTGAGAAATTTTTTTTTTTTTAAACTATGTTTTTGTTACAAAGATCATAATACAGTTTCAAAACTACAATTAATTTTTTTTTTAATTTGTACGTAAGCATGAAATAAAATTCATATCTATATTGTATTTCCATTAATAAATTTAGTAATGTAGACAAAATGAATATGATTTTGGATTTTTATTAATATTACGATTTTAAAAATTTTACCAAAAATGTCTCATTCAAAATTTTTTTAATTTTAATTAAATAGAACAATTAATAAATCTATTATTTTTTTTTATAATCGAATAAAATGCACACTTCAATAATTTCTTTGGTAAATTCTTTTGCTACAACATATGTCATTGGACCAGACTTTGCAGGTTTCTTTAGAGCATTTGAAGGAGAATATTTCTTTGCTAAAAATGATCTGGGAAAAAAGAGAAAAAAATCATAACTATTAATTTCCAAAGGAACATTCTCTAATTGATCAAGCAATAACATAATGCTCAATTAATAAATTTCATATCTACATTCCAAATCAAATAAAAAAATATATTTCAACTTTTCTTTTAAAGATAATTTAAAAAAAAAAAGTTATTGATTGAACTAAATATTTCCTAGAAATAATAAAATTTCTGAGTAATTTTCTAAATATTTATAAAACAACAAGTAAAGTTAATTAAGTGTTTAATAGAAAGAAAAGAGAGGATTGAAATTAATTTTAAATTTGAACTTTTTTTTTTTTTTTTTCGAAGAGGAAAATTCCATTTGTTTTTATATTGAAATATTTATTTGCATTAATTAAAAGTTTAACTTTTCATAAAAAGTTTTATGTGGACATTGTATACTATTGACTTTTAATACATTGATATCGTTTAACTAAAATTTTGCAAAACTGGATAATGTTCATGATTGATGTTGTAAAAGATATATTATACAATTACATTAAAGAAATCACAGTGATTGTTTTTCTTTATAAAATAAAATTAATAACTTGTTATTTTAATTTTTAGTATTAATCACTAACTATAATTTTCTACACAATAATGTAAGATTACATTATTATTAAAATTAAAATAAAATTAGAATTCAGGATGTATAATGTGTTGCAGAATGTAGAATTTATTAAAACAAATTTACCTTATAACTGGATTTTCTAACATCTCCATTTTCAAATGCAGTTTTTGCAATTTTGTTTTTAATGCTACAGAATGCATGAAATCATCTTCACCTATCTCTGCTTCGAATCACTGATGCCCATATCAGAATACAGTTGCTTTAATTCCTTTGCAATTCTTGTTCCTTCTTTTAGAATTGACTTTATTTTCGAAATCATAGTCTTGGGTATAATATTGTTTTTCATATCAAAATATCTAAAAATTCAAGAAAAAAATTGATGCTGAAAAATATATCTTTATGTTATGCATATCAAATGACAACTGCTATTAGTATAAAAATGTCCTTTATTTATAAAATATACCAAATGTCCTTTATTTATTTTAAATTTATTTATAAAATTACCATATATTATAATTTTTAATATATGGTAATCAAAGCAAGACAAATGTTAGATTTTGAACATTATGATACATATTAAATCTTTAAAAAAAATCAATAAAGGTTTTTCATTTTCACCAAAAAGAGAAAAGTTTAAAAGTATGAGCTAGCAAGTAGCAAAAAGTATGAGTGATCAAAAGCAAGATTTAAAAGTATGAGCTAGATGTATGTATTAATTTTGTATAACTAACATAGATAAAGACTAATTTTGCTATATGTAAAAGTGGTAATGTAAATATCAATATGTTAAATGTCTTTTTACTTTGTATTAATAAGATGCGATTAATTATCAAGATGTTTCCAACAAATATTTTATTATTGCATTGTTATTTTACTACATAATCTTCAAGTACTTTAAAAAAAGAATAAATTCATAAAAAAAGAGTACATTTACAAATTGTTATGAGAGAAATAGAAAATAAACATAAAACTCTTAAATTTAGATACAATGCACAAAAGTAACAAAAAAAATTATATATATATATATATATATATAAATGATGCAATGGTTTGTTAATAACAAAGGAGTTAGCAATATAGCAATGTTTTGCAACAATGCAATGTTTTGCAACACTTTAATATTTATGAATAAAATAGTGTTTGATGTCTGGTAATGGTATAAAAAAAATTTCTTTTGTAGAACCATCCTACAGAAAATGATATTTTTAATGGCAATTATTTATATATTTAGTAAATATATCATTTAACTAAATTTTTAAAAAATTAAAAAGAAACTGCTTAAGATTTTAATATTTTTATAAAATATTGTTTACATACGAGTCATTTGTAGTTGTGACAAGTACAATACATTCACAAATATTCTATTAATATGTCTTCACAGCATCTTTGAATTCTAATACAGGAAAGTCTCATATTAGAAAACAAAAAGCTGTGAAGTATAAAGTACATAAAATGGAACAGAATAAAAAAAAGGGGCATTCAAATTTATGGTGGGAAACAAAAGGAAAATGTGCAAGAAAATAGCTTGCTAACTCAAAAAAAAAAAAAAAAAAAAAAAGAGAGAGAGAGAGAGAGAGAAAGAAAGGCAGCACAAAAATTGATTTAAATGTTGGAATAAAAGCATAAAAATAATATAAACTTACAATTGCACACGAGTTTTTATGATTTCTTCAGTATAAACAAAGTCTGGTTCATCATCCCATGGTCGACAGATGTGTTTGTAGTAAAATCTATATAGAATAAAAATAATTAATATCTAAATAACAATAGAAACAAAGAAATATGCCACTTTTAATAAAAAAATATTATTCTTTTGCATAGAAGAGTCAAAAATATCAGAAATTGAAAAAAATAGTAATTGTTCTGAACAAAATTATTAATAATCATTTAAATGTTAAAATGAATACATGTCAGTGCTATTTCACTAAAAAAATTAATCATTTTATTGGGTAACTAAATAAATAATTACATATCACTAGCAAAAATTCATCAGCAATTTCTTATTTGAATAGAATTATTTTATATCAAGCAACAATATCAATTTAATTTGACTGACAAGAAATGTTTAAATACTTTTAAACTTTTAAGTATAAACAAAATTTGAACTCATTTATCTGCTTTTGTATAAATAATTTTTATTCCTTTACTCAGGAGATAATAAAATGGAAAGAGTATGAAAAAAATGATTCTTAAAAATGACAAGTATTTTCGTATTTTGTTTTTGTATAGAAATTGTTACAACATTACTTATTGTGCTATTAAACCACCTAAGTTTATTTTCATTGAGTAAATCACATTGTTTTTATATATTTTTTAAAAAATTCCTTTATAAATACTGATTATTATCGAGAAATTTATTCTGATGAGTATTTTTGTATTCATTGTTGCTGCTTAGGAATTATAACTGAAGCACTGATTATTATACCTCTGAAGAATTTACTAAATTTATTCTCACTTATTAAAGGAACACTAAACTTGATCTTAAAATGTTTTTACAAACTTTAAAAGAAATTCTATTTTTATAAACAGTGATTATAAAAATTAAGTGTATTTTCCAAGAATCATGTAATTTTGAGATCAATTACAAAAATAGTAAACAGAAAAATTCTTCTGTTCAGTTACAAATTACTATTACGGATGAGACAGAGTTACACCCTTATTAAATATGTGTGCTGGCTATAAAAAACACTACAGTAATTATACTTGAAAACATATCCAGATTAGAAATTTTTTAAGAATTGTAAGTTTTTTATTTGTTTTACTATATTTAAATTGAAAATATTTCTGACTTATAACTATTTTTTTTAAACAAGATATAATGAATAAATTAAAATATACCTATTTTTAATATTAAAATTTTCTTTCAAAAAATACCTGACATGTTCAATAGCAATTGCTGTTTTTTGAAAGAATTCTTCATGATCATCTTCACTCACAACATATAATTCTCGAAGAGGAACATTTCTTGGATTTTCAATATTTAATCCTTCTTTTAAATAATCTAAACTGGAAGATATCTCATCATCAATAATGACTGATTTCAAATGTATTTCTGCTTCTAAACCACACAAACTTACATTAGTTACCTGAAAAAAAAAAAATGAAAAAATATATTTATATAATTTTTAAATATTTTAATAAAAATTTCAATAATAAAGGAGTCTTTGTCATTCAAGACGTTTTTTTGTTACAGTTAAAACAGTTAAATATACTTATGATAAGATAACTAAAACCAGCTGTATTTCAGTTGATGATTTTTTTTCCCTTGAATATCAAACTAGCTAGGTATTTAAAGAATCGTTAAACAAATTTCCCTTAATTGTTTAAAATTTAATTTTATACAAACTTTTAAGAAATTGAATTTTTATTGTCAAAAATTCAATTTCTTAAACATAAGACATAATGCAAGTCTTATATAATGATTACAATATTTCATTAAAAAAAAAAATCTTGTTAAATGATTTAGATAAAATCTCAAGAAGCATTTAATAGGATAGCAGTTGCATAGGTAGTATTTAATTCATAATTTCTAATTTATTAGCATGAAAATTAACTAAAATGAAGATACTAAAAATAAATAAAAACTTAAATTGGAACACAAATAAGTAATAATTACTTCAAAACATTGAACTATTAAATATTCTAAAATTAATAGGGTACATAATATCCTCTTAAATTAAAACCAAGTTCATGAACATAGTTACAATTAAAGAAATGCACTTTTTAACAGAAAATTTTTAATTACTTCTGCAATGAAGTCATATTCTAAATCCAGAGGTGATGTATCCTTTGTTGATCTCCATACAGCTTTCCAACCAATAGGCTCTACAACACTTGTTACATAATCAACAAGAGATCCTTCAACTCCAGAAAAACTGACACCTTCTAGAATTTCAGCAAATGTTATGGCTAAATCTTTCATAGATGCAAGTTCAACTCTGTAAACATTTGGGCAAGAATAAGAGACGGAAAAATCGGATTCTGTATCCATAGCTCAAAGATATCTTGCTGTATCACTGAAAAAAAAACATAAATAAATAAAGATATACAATTTTCACATTTTCAAATGCATATAATACGAAATGAAGATTAATATAATTTCATATATTAAACCTAATTAAAAAAGCAACATAAAATGGTTTATAAGAGAAATAAAAATTTGACTTAACTAACAAAAATTACAATATTTGTAAGGTTATCATGCAAATTTCAAATATCAACTGCTATATATTAAGGAACTAGAATGAAAAAGTATAAGAGCCAAAATAAATATGCTATTCGAAAGAAAGAAATCTAAGAAAAACTATGAATTTCAATAAAATAAAAAAAAAAATTTTACACACATTCACGATTCAACGCAGAAAAGGGTGTATTTATTTGTTAATTTGAAGTGTAAACAAAATTTGAAAAATAGCGGCTTTTCTGAAGAGTTGAGATGTTTCTCTTGTTTCAAAAGTATTTTTATTTTGTTTACTATGTGATTACATTGCCTTTACTGTCATGTAATATTATTCCAACAACAGTCAACAAATTTATCACATTTTATAGATAATGACTGTTAAATACATCAAAGAAATGAAATCAAAATATAATGCATTACTTTTTATCGACATTTTCAAAATTCATCCAGAATATTCATATCGACGTAAACACCGAATGTAATCTTGTTATAAAAATAAAAATTTCTCATAAATGAGTCATATGTTTTTTAATTTAATTATAAATTTCTTTTACAAATTTTTATTGATTTTATTTCTTGTTATAACAAAATAAGAAAAGATTATAAATAATCTTTTTCCTGAAAAATTAGGACTGTGAAATACACAACATAAAGGTGGTAGATAGCTCACTGCATTTCCAAACAAGGGAATTGGAGTTCAAAATACAATTTGTGTGGCTATAAGGGCATAGCAAGATAAATCTGTAAATCAGAATGGGCATTTATTTGACACGAGGGAAAATGTATAAACTCCCAAAAGCCACCTACTGAGGAGTTCGTTTAAAACTGCGCTGGCAAAATTTGAATCCACCGTAGTAATTTCCTATCGATCTACCTGCATAATGTTGAATTGAACACTCTTGTGGAGAATGGCCGAAGATCAAAGTGCCAGATATTCGAAATTAATAACATCCGGCGTCTAGTTAGTAAACAATGAGATTATTCAGATTGCAGAATTTCTCGATGTGTTGACAACTAAGTTGTAGACGGGCTATAATGCATCCCTTTATCCGACGTACCGAATAGATATTGAAAACAGCTAAATATAGTGACACAATTTTCATCGAAACGAAATTCATCGACATTTATACAAATTAAAAATGCAGTATATTGCAAAAACATTCAAGTCTCGATAAATTAGAGATAAAATTACTCATATGCTTCTCTCTTTGTTAAGTTCATAATTTTTATATTCCTACATTAAATATTTTCAAAATCTTCTAAAAGCAGAATGAATTCTTAGAATTTTTTCAGATTTTTAAAAAGAAGGGTTCATTTTAATTTTTATTTATATTCTGTTTATTTTAATCGTTTTCAAGCAATTTGAAAATTCCCAGATTATTTATTTTAAACAATATTTTTACACGACATCTATACAAAAGATTTTATTATGCCTGTATGCATTTAACTTTATACGGTTTAAAATCAGTCCAAATTTAATAAAAATCTGGATAAAACTGATCTTGTAATTTAACATTTCAAGTTTGGCTTTGTTTTTCATCGAATAAGATAATACACAGATTATATTCTATTTTCTATGTTATCAGATTTTTTTTAAAAAAAAAAAAAAGTTTCTTTTAGTGTATAAGTTGTTATAAATATATAAAGTTATAGCATATGTAATGCTATAGCATAACAACATAGAATTAAATACACGCAGACATAATAAAATCGTTACTATGGGTGTTATATAAAAATATTGCTTAAAATTCATATTCTGCAAATTTGTAAATAACTTGAAAATAATTAAGCTAAGCAAAATATAAAGAAAAGAGTAAAAGTGAACTCCTCTATTTAGAAACCTGAAAAAATTTCACGAATGTCTTTTTGCTTTTAGGATATTTTAAAAATATTTATTGTAAGAATATAAAAATTACAAGTTTGACAATGAGAAAGCTATATGTGTAATTTTATCTCCATTTAATTATGCTATTCCATTTTTAACTCCGAAATTTATTTATTGAAATCTTTATTGAAATCTATGCAAAAGGCAGCAACACATATCTCAAAAGCATCAAGATGAATAATATATGGTCTGTTTTGGAACAGATGTGTAGAGATAGGGAGCGTTCACAATAGTTTTCCTCGGCTGACAGAAAACAGTTTCATGTTCTTCAATATCTGTAATACTATCTGAAATGTTCATTTTAAAGGGTTCAGTCAGAAGATATACTTTTCATTATATTCCCTAACATTTTCACGATAGTAATAGCATAATATAAACATTAAAAGAATCACTAAATCTTTTTGATTGGATAGTTCAAACATCTAATCGCCTGATTGGTGCTGTCCAGAACCAATTATAAATACCAGAATATTTATGTTGGACTGGCGAGTGCACATTTATTCATGTTAGCAAAAAATTCAATTCTATAATTTTGGTCAGAATTATTTTCAAGTTAATTAAATGATCTTTGAAACTCATAGAAAAGATGATGTCATCTTTGTATGCCTTCAACAAATCTCCATATTCTAAGAGTGTTAGGTCCATCTCCCGCTGAATGATAGCCGAACCATTTTCAAACTGAAAATAACTACTTCAAATCATTACTGAGTATCTTACCGAGATAAAGGTTTGCAATCAGCCATGGTATGGCTCATGAAATCTATCATAGGTAAATTGTCTAAAATTATAGTCGAGTTAAAAGTTTTAGTATCCACACTGAAGCGTAAGCTACTTTCTTACTCAAGTATACTACTGGATATGCACTTTCTTCAATAAGATTCAATTCCAAGAGTTCTTTTGTTTTCCTATCTACCTTGAGTGATTCTGGAATACAGTATAGAAAATGTTTTCATTCTCAAAGCCCTATTTTATCCGCATTCGATGTTCACTCATCTCAACCACCTTCATCTACCATGAAAAGTTCTTGATTCTTATGAATTATTTTTTTTCTTCTTGATTCTTTTGTTCTCTAAAAATCCTCTAAGCGACTCAAATCAGAGTTTTCTAATTTAGGCTTTGAGCAGTCCAGTGTTAAAAAATTTCTCCGAAATCTCGATCCTCTTCTAAAATGACTCCAATAACTAAGCATGAAGGATAATTCTTCCAGATCTTGTTCAGGGGCGCATATCTTAGATTTCCATTTGATACCTTGGCCTTGTAGATGTGAAGTGGATAATTTTGAGGCATTTTTCTTGAGCCAGTTTATACAGCAGAAGGCCTTATTAATTAATTACGAATAAGTAAGAGGACTTGATCACCCACACTGAAGTTTCTAACTGATGACAGTTTGTTTAAATAATTCCCATAATTTTTTTTTTTTTCTTGAACAGTGCAAGGAAAGTTGATTGTGCCATATTTTTTACCATACAGACCTTCATTGCTTGAAGATGCTCAACAATAGGCTGGGTGTACTTCTCCAGCCCATATGGGCTTCAAATTAACTAAAAGGCATCAGGCCTCTCAAAAAGTAACTTGAATGAGAGAATCTCCGTCGTTGCATTTGACACTTCTCGATATGTAAGTAATAGATATTGAAATTGTTTATAACAGTATCTTTACAAATAACATGATAAAAAACTGATCTTGAAAATTCCGTTCCAAAGCTCAGCTAATCCGTTACTGACAGAATATTACAAACAAGATAATTTATGACTGTATCCAATTCTCTTAAAAAAATTCTCGTGTTAACACCAATTTCAAAATCGTTCCTTGATCCCTAGATAAAGCACTTCGTATACCAGCGTTCAAGAAAATTTCAAGATGATGACCACAAGAAGTTTTAACAGATAGCAATTTGACAGAGATCCCCTAGGGCCATCTTATATGTTGATTTACAGAACATAAGATGTATTTATGGTAAAATCCAGTAGATGATTGAATTTCCCCAACAATAACGATAAAAATATCAAAGTTCATGTTTATCCTTACAATGTAATCGGCGCGCTATCTTATTACTACTACTATTATTATTTTTGCAAAGTTAGTTACCAATATATGTTTGAACAAATTCGAAGATTTTCTTTCTCATATTAAACCATCAGAATCTATATATTATACTTTTTTCAAATTACCATCTGCCTAAGTAGCATTTCGTGGGCTTAATTTAACATTTTCTCTCCCCAACATTGCGATAAGAAAAATTGATTGACGTTATCTCCTAATGTTTTATCTTTATGATAAATTAATCCTTAAATCAGCATTAAATTTTTCTTATTGCCTTTCAATAATTCAAGTCTGTTGTCAATTGATTACCATTGCTTTTGATTATCTCTTAATTTTATCGCATTTGAATTAAAAATGTTTAATCCTTACCATTCACATCATTTATCTGCATGTACCCCTCTTCTGAAATTTGCTTGTTACATCCTCCTACTGAACCAAAGAAATGCAATTTTCATTTCACGAAAAAATCGTGAATTTTTTCGAATATATTTTTATTTTCTCCTCATTTATCTCGCATAACATTTCATAAATATTCAACTACAGGAAAGCTGGTGCTGCAAATGATTTGCGACTAACTGCCATCGTTCATTCCGTAGGATGATTAAGTGACTTTCAATTGTTGCAAAAAGTGGAGCTATCTTTTCTTCAGTAGTTATTTATTTCTAATTGATGAAAATGAAAGGCTATTTTATGATTTAATAGAAACTAATTTTAAATAAAAACTTACGGCGATATTTGTAAATGATTTTTTTAAACTTTTTATTAAGGAATTGGATAAAAGATTCATTACTTAGTATTTTTTATTATTTTACAGCAATTTTCAATTAAAAATAATTTAAATACGAAAATTGTGTATAGTGGAAATACACTCATGCCCATAAATTAAGGATAATTCAGAATCACACAGAAATTGAACTCTAAAATAAAATTTTCACCTGTAGAATTATCACACATATCTTGAAGAAGGATATGCAAATTACAGGAAACCACCAGATGGTGCGGATAGTACGTCACAATGACGAGAGTGTAAGAGAGGGGTATATAAGGAATGGTGGCAAAGAAGTAAAATTGTTCACGAACGCTTTAAAAGCCTTTCAGTGCAATAACCGCATAGTTATGGCACAAAGGAAGCATTTGAATGATTTTTTACGTGGTAGAATTATCGGAAAAACTGGAATGTGGACGTACCCAGCTGGAAGTATCCGAGGAACTTGGAATCGCCCAGAGTGTCATCTCCAGGCTTTGGCAACGATTCCAAGATGATGGTAATGTGAGTAGATGTTACAGCACAGGTCGTCCCCGAGTTACAACGCCGAATGAGGACCGGTATTTAGCCGTTACTGCCAAAAGAAACAGACGGAGCACAGAATCAGACCTGTCTCGTCAGCTCTCTTCAGCTACCGGTACGACAGTTTCAAGGCAGACCGTGTACAGATGCTTAGGGCACATTGGTCTATATGTTCGTAGGCCTGTCAGATGTGTTCCACTTACCGCAACTCATTGTCGCCTGCGATTTACCTGGAGTAGAGAGCATGCATTGTGGACACCGCAACAGTGGTCTTGTGTGATGTTTTCCGACGAGTCCAGGTTTAGTTTGCAGTCTGATTCTCACCGGACTTTCATATGGAGAGCGCCAGGTACCCGTTACCACCAAGAGAACACCATTGAACGACACCGTTACAGTGGTGCAGGATGGCTTGTTTGGGGAGGATTTATTCTTGGTTCCAGAACTGACGTGCCTGTTCAGAGTGTAACGATGACAGGCCACATCTATCGGGATGTTATTCTGGAACAACATGTACGTTTGTTTCGGGGCGCCATGGGTGCTGAATTTCTGTTTATGGATGACAACGCCCGTCCTCACCTTGCAAACATTGTAGACGTATGCCTTCAATTGGAGGATATCACCCGTATGGATTGGCCAGCATACTCACCGGACTTGAGTCCAATAGAGCATGTGTGGGATATGCTTGGCCGACGAATTGCAGCCCGTCAACCCCCCTCCCACCTGTCAACCGGAACTTCGGAGGGCATTGCTTGATGAGTGGTGTAATATTCCCCAAGATCAGATTGATAATTTGATACTCAGCATGCCTAGACGTTGTAAGGCCTGTATTGCATCGTCCGTGAGACGTACTCCATATTAACCATGTTATACTGCTTTTTGTAAATAGGTTCTTTTTTGAAATTTGTTCCAGGGAGTAAAAATTGCAATTTTTATTAATTATGTCAAACATATAGCATCTTTTTTGCTCTTTTACCTTTTGTTTAATAAATAGACTTTACAAATAAGTCAAATTTGTTTTGCTTCTGTCTCTTTTTCTTTGCCTGAACTTCATTATCCTTAATTTATGGACATGAGTGTAATAAAAGCAGTTAAGTCGGATTAAAATGAAAGAATTTAATAGTTACAAAGCAATCAAATTGTCATACAATTGATTGATTTAATTCGGTGGCATTATTAAAAGTTTGTGATTTATTATTAATTTGTAACTAATTTACTTTCTTTTAATTCATTATTTTAATAATGAAACAATATTTTTAATACATAAAAAGATAATTTAGGGAAGGAAGGGACAAAGACATTTAGCCATGTTTTTGCAGCCAAACAAAATAAGTTGCCCTGATTTTCTTCACTATTTGTTTAAGTTGCGAGTTTTTCAGAACAAGCAGATGCTAGTATCGTTAAAGCTCCATGGTTCCTGAGTCTGAAGCAACTTCATAAAGATCTGGATCTCAATCTTTTCATGGATTACATTTTTCAAAATATTTTCGGTACTTATGTATTAACGGTACCTTGGCAACAGTTGCGCCAATAAAGAACACACGCTCCAACAGCAGCTACAGATTTGGCGCCAATCTACACTTAAAACTTTTGTTCCAAATAATAAAATATATATGAAACATTTCGTTTAAAATCAAAACGCTTTCAAAATATTTTTTATTTCAAATAATAAAGATTGGCGACACTTAAAAACTGCCAAGTCTGTCGCCAAGGTACCGTTAATACGTAAGTACAGTATTTTCTATTGAAAATATCCCTGTCTATTATACTAGAGTTTGCTAGTTCTAGTAAGAGACTTTGCGACATCTACGACATAGCCTATGAGACGTTTCTACAATGTAAGCTGAGTATGTAGACTCCATAGACTTCAAATAGCACAAATTACCAATTTGTGGAGCTATTCAAAACTGTTTTAAATTCAAATTTTTCTTTGCTTTGATTTGCAAGCTAATTTATTAAGTGCTGGCAGTCTTCTATTTTCTTCCCATTTGATTTTAAAATATTTCATTGATTCGTGGCGCCATCTCGTTGATCTTTTCATCATAATTTGTACAAACCAAAGAATTCTTTTCTCTCCTTATAAAGAATTCTTCACAGTAACACTATTCAAGACTTCACGTTGAATATCTTCTTTTTGTACTTTGTATAGTGTTAGGAGGTAAATTTTAATTTGCTGCCTTTGAGCATTTAGATTTTATTTTTTCATATTCTACTTCTTGCCCTTCTTTCAATAAAAATGGGTACCGTACATAATGGAAAAACACTTCTTTGTCATGATCTTCTGTTTCAATAAATCAAAACGTGCTTTCAGAGTTGTAACGAAACCTTTATGTGTTAATTTAAATCCATTCTTTATTTTAAGCAATATTCCTTATGCTACGCTACAGTTTGCTATCTTTGATTCCCGTATATGCATCAGTGGTTTCAATTTTATTTGGTATATACGAAGAGATCAAGTTTGCGAGGTTTTTTTTTTTTTTGCCAGTGTGTCGCTAACATGTCAAAGATTAACTTTATTGTCCAGATTTAATTTTTAATATCTGCTATGACCAAATTTTCATTTCTTTTTTACTAAATTCGATACTATTATCGATGATCTGTAGTGAAGCTTGACCTAAAATATCAGCTCCTATAATTGCTTGAATTCCTAACTGCGAGGATGGCATTTCAAAATGAAGTTATTTGCATTTTTAATAACTTCTTGTTCAAAATATTTTGTTTGAATTTGCACATTTCAATAAAAGTATTCGTTTATTAATAAAATTCGGATTGTAATAGGCTTACGGAATTACTTGTGTCGATACGTGTGAAAGTTATATTATTTTTGTTTTATGTCCTTCTTCTAACACTGCAAAATGAATTTGAGCACCATGATTACTTAATGTTATCTGATTTTTATTAACTCTGTTCAAAAATACTGAACTGTGTTTTTTTGTTTCAGTTACTCAGGGCAATCTGATTGTGAATGTCTGTTGTCTCCATATTAATAACGTGTTTTTAAACTTCTTTTCTCCCTCCATTTATCAGAAATTCTATTTCCTGACGAACTTCTTTCATCTATTCTATTACGGTGTTGGTCCCCGCTGAATTGCTCTCAAACTTAGATTGGTTTGATTCGTCATTCTACGGTCATTTTGTGCACACGAGAGCTAAACAGACCTGCCCCTACAGATTAGCGTGGATTCGAACCACTAACACATATCCCTGTCACCGCCAGAATTCGAACCTGAAGTCTACGATACCAAAGGCTAGAGCGCTATCCACTTGGCCGCTTCAGAAACGTAGAAGACGTTGCTTCGGAAATTTAGATCGTTCACTGTTGGTGAATGTTTTTTACTGGCATTTTTATTCTCTCATAATTATCAAGTTTTTTGTACTAACTTTAGAGAAACAACATTGTTCCATTCATCCAAATAATAACTTCTAAAATGTCTGAACCCGATTTTTAATTTGATTCGTGATTTAAATCTTTTAGCTGATCGAACGTTATTATTTTCAATAATGATTTCTAACTTTCAATGTGGTAAAAGTTCAAATGCAACTCATATTTTTTTGTCAGTGGTCGGTTTTGATTTCGAGGAGTGCGGTTGAGTTCAAGCTCACTTAAATATCTCTTGTCCAATTGTTGGAGTTTTTTTTCTTAATAATAATCTTATCTTATAATAATCTCAATTTCTTCATTAATAATTGTGTTCAATTCCTTACAAAATCCTCATTATAATCATTACTCTTAAAAAATAGTATTCTTATAATCTATTATTCTAAAATCTGGTTGTACAGTTACTGATCTCTTCACGCAAATTTTCAAGTCTTCCTTTTTAGCTAAATAAATCTTTTAATTAAATTTAAATTTTAACTTTTTAAATTTGCATTTATATCATTATAACTATGCAAGTCCAGTTTAAGATTCTGGTGCTAAAAGTCATATTATCCAAACTTTACAGAATAAAATGAATGATTACAGATTCCCCCTGGTTTTCAAAAATGACATCATCAGGCATTTTTTTTTTTTTACCTCCCAAATATCGAAAATTTCATTAAAATTGCTAAAGACTTTTATAATAATCTTCTTGCATTATTAACTTGAATATTCAAAATTTGCCTCAATAAATAATCACACATCAAATTAATTCTAAACGACTATGTGTAAAGCTTCAGAATCTACACACTTCATAGACAAATTAGCACATTAGTTCTGTTCTCTCAAACCAAAGGCTTCTGTCTTTGCATTTATTTCTCAATACTTATTTCTTTCATGCAGCAGACACTCTATCCCCTTTTGGGCCCTCCCATTTTAATAATTTTATAAAAAGAACCCATTTTTATATTTTTAATTTAGCATATTTTTAATTTCTAACCTAGTTTTAAATTTATTTCATCTTACTTTTACTATACTATTTGTACTTAACCTTGGTTCTTTTAAGCTTCACATGCTCACCTGTTATTTTGACTTTTAATGCATCAATTAAATAAGTTTAAATCTCTTGTGGGCCAAATATTCTGGAAACCGGAAACATAATGAGACATTCTTTTAAAAACCAATTTTATGGAGGATTTTAGCAGGGTTGGTTTAAAACATAACATGTTGCAGCGCAATGATAAAGATGTATTCTTACTTATTATATGTATAAATTGTGTTGTGCTAAAATATTAATTAAATTATGTGGCAGTTGAATGTGAAATAGTCATTAAATAATCAAATTATCACCTGAAGTCCAATTCTCTCTTTTTGAATACTATATATTATCATAATTCTTAATTTTGATTATGAAATATAAAAGAAAATTTATAATTGTTAACGGAATTTGTAATTGTATTGTACAAAAATTATAAATTATGATTTTTAATTAAATTTAATATTATAAGGAAGCAAAAAAATATAAAAATTTAACAGAAAGAAAAAAAGATTCCTAAATTTTCAAAGCAGATGTTGAAATATAAAAATCTCTTTATATGCAATATAAAAACACCAAAAGATTGGAGTTGAAAATAAAATATTAAAAAAATTTTCGGGAAAGAAATAAAATTCTCATTTACATAATTTTTTTTTTTTATATTTCATAGGAGATATGAGCACTGGAATAAATATCTTTAATAAACATGTTATCTTTAATAAACAAACAGTCTTGAGAAAGAAATTTGACCACAATTTTTGTGTGGTAATAAAGCACAAAGAAAAGAAATTAAGTTTTTAATGCAGCACTATCTCCGATTTCCAGGGCAGGAGATGTTAGCATCAACAACCCTTATGTAATGGATGTGCTCTCTACTTTTATTACTACCATGTTAAAAAGATTACATTGAATGCATTTATATAATAAATATTTTATACTATAGATTATATAAAATCTATAAAAATATTTTGACTTCCTCTCCTATAGCAAATGTAATAAACTTATTAATACTTAATTTATGTTTGTAATTTTTGGTTGAAAAAAAAAATAACAGTTTGTACAATACAGATTTATTATTATATTACATAACTGAGGTAATTAATATGGTTATAATACATTTTTAAAAAAACCCATTAAAACACATAAAGCAATCAAGTAAAATAAATATTAGTAAAATACAAATGAATACAAAATATTTAAAAATTATTAAGTGTTAAAATGAAGGAACAAATTTCTAAATATTTTTCTTCTAATTTACAAATTTCTGCTTATCGTTCAATAAAATTTAAACGTAATGGTTTATCTGGAACATTCGCTAGTAATGTTTTCATGCCAATGTCTTCAAAGTGATATTCCACCTTGAAATTCTTTATCAACTAAAAGGAAAACAAAATATTTTATTACAATTGTATGCAGAACAAAAAGTTTTAAAATTTATTTTTGATACCATAATTATGTTTGTTATAATCATTTAATAGTATTGTTTCAAAGAATTATAATGCAACAAACCTCTACCACAAGCAGTGTTATTTCCAACTCAGCTAGTCTTTTCCCAATGCAACTTCGTGCTCCAAATCCAAAAGGAACACATGCAAATGGATGACTTTTTTTTTCTTTATCTAACCAACGTTCTGGTTCAAACTTAAATGGGTTTTTAAAGTATCTTTCATGTGTAAACAGTTCTGTATAAGGTACAGTGGCTAAAGTCTGAAAATTGAGTTAATAAGAAAAAGTTAAATAAAAACAAAAGTATTTTTCATATTACAGCATATTCACCAATTTTTTAAAAACTTTTAATCAGTAAGGGTACTTTCTTCACGATATGAAATAAATACAATCTTATATGAAGATTTGCATTGCTTTATTTGATCAAATCAAAAATTAAGCTACAAATTTATTTATAATATATTCAATGACACGTGTTTTTTTTTAAAGTGTCAATTGTCAAAAAATTAACATCTAGAAATTTTAATAGAATGAAATGTAGATCCACTTCATTGGTGTGAAAACATGCTTAAAAAAATTTCAATTCCAATAAATATTATTTAAAAAAATATTAAACATTTACAAAAATATCTTCATAAATCTATTTTATTCATCTATAAAAGTATCTTTGCGAGGCTTTGTATGGCAACTATGTGAAATATAATTTAGTTGAAATGCTTACTTATGTTTATTTCTTGTATTTTTATTACTTAAAAATACTAAATTAAAACTGGATAAAAAAAGTATTATATCAAAACAGAAAAAATTATCAACTTTAAGTTCAGAATTTAATAATTCAATTCACTCTTTAGATTATCCTATTCTTTTTAAAATTAGTAATAAATAGATTTTTCATTTGAAATAATTTGTTTTAATAAATTATTGCTTTAAAATTATTTCTTAAACCATATTTAAGTCATATTACATATAGTGTAAATATATATAAATCTAAAAACAAACAAAAATAGAAATTATTTGTATTTGATTTTTAAATACTTTTTAATATATTGAACTTTTAAGACAAAAATGAGTATAATATTAAATATATATTTTATGTTTGCATTTAATTTGGATATAATAATGGCAGTGCTATATATGAACTTTTTTTTAAACATGAGCAATTCTTTTTTTTAGTTCCCTACCAATGAATTAGCATGTAGAATATATATAATTTAACTATCATCTACAATTTGCAATGGGTGATGTAATTGTACAGAAAGTATAGCCAATCCATAAAAATGAATGTTATGTGTATATTTTAGATTCAGGATGTAGGAATACAACTTTATGTATATTAAGCTTTAAAGAGGTTAAGATAAATATTTTCCCAATTATTTCCCACTTCAATTTAATTACAGGTCTAATAATAGATGAAGTGTTAAAAAAAAAGTATAGCTTAATAATTATGATTTTGCATCATTATCAAATAATTGTAAAGTTTTTATATGGACTTTATATTATGAATTATATTTTAATATAACTTAATTATTTAGAATCATAAAACTAATTATGAATACACTGCAAGATTGTATTTTCTAGAAATACTTCTACTGCACTCTAATAAAATGCATACAAATTGACCAAAGAGAATCGTACATGCAAACTATATAACTATCATTAAAAGATAAATATGCAACTCAAAATAATATATACTATACAACAGATTCAAGAAATTTTTTCACATTAATGTATATATTATTAAGTTGGTAAGAAAATTATGTTTATCTGCTGCTCCAATTAAAATTTTCATTATTTCATTGTTCATGCAATTTAAACATTTTTGGTATTAATTGAAAGCTAGTATTCTATCTTTTTAAAATCAAATCTAAAAATCAATATATTTCTTAAAGTAAGATGAACTAAACATTGAAAGCTAAAGAAATCAAAAAAAGGGTTTGGTAACCTACTGAGGAAATAGTCACAAAGAGAAGATTATCAGAATAGTATGAAGAGAAACAAACTAAATACAAAGAATTTTAAGCAATGAACTAGCTTTCACATTATTAAATATAAACGAATTAATTTACCCCAGCTGGAACAAGATATCCAGACAATACAACATCTTTTGCTAAAGTTCTTGCTGTGCCACCAACAACAGGATTTAATCTTGAAAATAAAAATGAATTTTATGAATGAAGGAAGTAAATTTAAATATTTTATCTATCAATAAAATTCTTTGGAAATACTACCCATGACCACAAAAATTTTATTCAAGTAAAATTTTTGAAATTTTCGTAGATAAAAAAAATACTTTGCTTTCAAAATTTGTTTTGGATATATCAAAGTTTGGAATATATCAAAATAAATTCCGAGATATATATAGTAGCCATATTGTCAATTAACTGTTTAGTATTAAATACTGCTATTGTAAATTTTGCTCAATAAAAGCTTTGAAATAGATAATGGTTAACTGTTTTAAAAGAAACTTGCCAAACATTGTGTAACAATAAAAGTTTTTTATAGTAATTCAATCATGTACTCCTTTAAAAACTTATGTAACTAGTGAATATAATACTTCAGAATAATAAAAATTATAACACATTCTGGGAAATTCTATTCATCTTATGTAGAAGATTATAACTTTTAACATAAAACATTAAAATTGCTGGGAGGAAAAAAACCCAACTGATTTTACTTTTAAATCAAAACTATTTAAAATCAGAAATGTTAATGACAATTTCTTCAAAATGTATCATCCTGAGTTGAAAATTTTACAAATTTTATTATAAAATATACAAATTTTCAAAGACTATTCTGTTTCACAGTTTATATATTATACATAAGTATATATACAATATTGTTATATTATAAAATTAAAATGTAACATGACATTAGAATGAAAATATTACTTAAATTTTAATTTTTCTCTTCATTTACGATTATGCAAACTGAAACACCTTTTCCAATATCTTATAAAAATTACAATAAATGTCTCAAAAAGAAAAGAAAAAAATTCTCTTCAAATTTACATATTAAATAGTTTATTAATAAATAAAAAACTTCAACTACAATAATTTAAAAGTCAATATTTGAATATTTATTTAGTTCAAAAGCATTAAAACATACCTCAATGATTCTTTGAAACAAGCATTAAAATATTTCAATTTATTATAAATATCTTTTGTCACTTTTTGGTCTTTTGTTGGGAGAAGTTCTGTGATTTCTTTATACAATCGCTCTTGCTTGTCAGGATTTTTAGCCAAATGATAAAGAAGAAAGCCAGCACTATGAGCAGTCTGCATAAAAAAAAAATACAATATTTAGAAATAAATAATAAATTTAAAAATTTTTTTAGATTGAATACCTTTTGATGTTTGCAATTTATTTTTTTCGTATAAAAATTATAATCACTTAAACAGCTAAATCTTTAGAAAAGTATTTTTTTACAAGTTTTTATAATCTTTCATTTTTTGTTTATCCCAGCCCCTTACTTATGAAGGGCATTTATTTGCCTGCAAATTCTTAATAGAGATAAATCAAGTTTCTTAAAATATATTGATAGAGATTTATACAGATAAAGCACTAATATAAAGCAGCTTAAGATAAAGCAGCTTTTTAAGATAAAGCAGCATAGAGATGGATAGAGATAAAGCAGATAGAGAAAAGCAGCTAATAGATGATCATAGCATCACTAATAAGATAAAAGCTGAAAAATTATCTCCTAATAAGATCAAACAGGCAAGCTAATAGAGATAAAAGCTAATTTATCACAAAGAAAAGTCAAGTTGATAAATTAAATTAAATTTTTTTGAGTCAAAATAATTGTTCAGAAATAAAAACTAAATTTTTTTCATAAAATACTTAACATTCCACTAAAAACAAATTTATATAAATAGATTAAATCTGATTGATTATTTCAGTGAAAAAAAGAAAACTTTTATCTCTGTCCTCCTGTTATTCAGAAACATGAGTGTGGATAAATTCTAACTTTTTTTAATTAGCCTTAATATGATAAAATAAAATTCCTTTTAGATACAAAACTTTAAAAAAATGATGTTGATTAAAATGTTATGCAGGCCTTTCACTTTACATTCTTATTAGTTTAAAAATTTGACTCAAAATAATGAAAAATCTTAAAACTTAACTTTTGTATAAAATTTTATTGTTTACTATATACACGATAAATTATGTAAACAAGAAAATGAAAGTATCATTAAATAAATTATAGGATTACTTGAATATTGGAAAATTTAAGTACATGGAAATATCAAACACTTCAATAAGGCAATTATGAAAAATGTAATAAAAAAAAAGGAGAATTTTAGGAGGAGAGAAATGAAACTTAATATTTTTTTATTTTGACTTGAGAAAATTGAAATTTTTTTTGACAACAAATATGTGCAATTCATACTAATAACACAGCTACTAGAATTACTCTTTCAAAAGACACATTTGCATGCTAAATTATCAAATAATAATGAAGAAACTCTCACAAACAAACATCGAATATTGAAATGCCAGATACAACAAAATGGTATCATCAGTGTGTTCTAAATCAGTAAAGTCGGGTATTAGATTTTGTATTCTTCTCCAGAGTTATATCAGTTTTAAAAATTGATTAATCCATACTGGACATCAGAATCATGTTACAGAACATTATAAGTCTGAATTGAATTTAGTTAATGCAAGAATGAAATAGGGATATGCAATTTTAAACTTTAATTGATATTGATTTATTGTCCAAGCCTAATTTATATATATAAACAAAAATCAATGACATACAGTTCACGACATCTTCAAGATCATGAGCTTTCACCATACAAGTAAGATTGCTGGCTATAGTCTGATAACTTTATAGAATGATTTTTAAAGTATTTTACATTATAGGTTTCATCAATAATCACTGCTTACAAGAGATCCCTGCACACCAAGAGAAAATTATTCTGAACTGTTACCTTAATTGAGGTTTATCTTACTTTGTAAAGATAAATAGTAACTTTCAAGAAAGAGGAAAAAAAAATGAAGGCATTATATAAAGGCTACGTCCTGTCCTAGATCTGATCAAATGGCTTTAACTAGACTAAGGAGTGGCCACACAAGAGTTTGACCTTCAATGGAGACAAGAAAGACATACACCCTTTGTCATTGTTCGGCCATCGCGTCTTCCCTCTCCTCTCATCGATTGTATTGGTGCCTCTGTGAGGCAGCTGTTGAATGAGGGAGGGACCGTTCTCACGATCTATTGATGCAGCATGATCTGCTGACTTGGTTCAAGATTCTAAATCAAGGAGATAAGCAACAACAACAGAAGCTATTGTAAAAATGAATCAAGAAAGGATAACTGCAATCAAAATTCAGCATGCAATTTCAACTCAAAATATACATATAATAAGTACAGTTTCATATCAAACATAATACATGTATTCAAGAAAAACTTACTGTTTCAATACCAGCTTGCAAAAAATCGGCTACAATCACCATTATATCTTTTACATCTAACTTCTGATCAACCATCATTGCTTGAATTAAAGTAAGGGGTTTGTCTTCAGTTTCTTTGTAAGACTTTAATTTATTCAAAGCTTCATTGATATACTTGAAAGCAATTCTAAAAGAAAAAAAAACAATCAAGAATCTCACATGTAGAATGAATTAAAAAATAAACTATACTAAACTTAACTTTATTATAACTTAACTCAGAATAATCATCAGAATATTTAACAAACTTTCTCCAAGTTGGTGTAGAAAAATATTTCCAAAATTGTATTCGTCCAGAAAATGCTTCCAATTTAATCATGCATTCAAACTGATTCAATACGGAATGTATTATTTTCAAAGCATCAGAATTTTTAGTCAAATTACTTTGTAAGCAACCTAATCTGGTATCTAATCCAACCAAGCATACAGCTAGAGAAGAAAAAAGCCACTTAATATATAATGTTGTAACGAAGCAAAAATTACATAAAGGAAGGGGGGGGAAGCTATCAAAATAAATTGTAATACATTTTTCAATGAAGTTTATTCAAGAGTTACAAGTCATTAAAAGTATTATAAAATTAAAATTATATTAACATAAATAGCTGTAGATATAATTTAATACCATTACAGTTGTTGCTAAGATTACAATAATTGTATGTAAAAAGTTTCATTTATACTGTATTAATAATGGTAGATTTACAAGAAAATAAAAGACCTTTAATGAATACGATTCTAATTTCAACAAGAATATAAAATTATGTAATTATTAATTATCCAACCATTAATGCATGCAATAAACATGAAAAAATATGAAGTAAAAATTAAGATTACATATAATTTTAATCCCTTAAAAAAAAAAAAGGTGAAAAAATTTTTATATTATTATGAGAATAAGTACAAATTTTACATTCCAAACAATAATTTAAAAACAGAATTTAGTGTAATATGCTCATATATATATATCATTTGTTACAAATTTCTTTACAATTTTATGTAGTTCATTAATGCACAGGTTGATGTTATTGATTATAATACTATTATGAAGTTTATAGAAAAACTAAATTGCAAAGTACTTTTTGTAATATTTACAAATTGACAAGTATATAAATATGAGTTAATAAAAATAAGATTAGCTATCTCTTTAATTTGATGACAACACATGAGCTTAAAGTTTAAAAGCCATGAATTATATTTTTTTACACATTCTTAGTCTCGTGCTTGAACTTCTGTATAAAAAAAATGTTAAACTTTTTAAAAAGTGTGAACTTTCTTTAAAATTTGCCTTGGTTCTGCTTAATACTTGGGATTTTTTTATAACAATGTACAACAATTGACATAAAGCTGAAGATATTTATTATAGGTAGAAATTTTTTTCAGGAATATTATATTACATTCCTAGATTGGCCAGACTTTAATCTTAAAAAAAACCTCTTCAGCTGATTAAGAGAAAGATGATTAATCAATAGAAACCATAATATAAACTATAACTAATATATCTAACTATAAAATCATATTATAATTCAAGAATTACATTTGTTTCATTCTACTAGAGGTAGGTCATTGCTGAGCTATAATAATAAGAGGTTTTCAAATAGAACATAAAGCAAAAATCGTGATTTTTTTCCTTTGCAATTTAGAGCAAGTTACCTTTTTAAGATACAAAATTGTTATCTA
>BPLR01001876.1:0-24795 GCA_021605095.1 Caerostris extrusa
AGTCTGTCTCTAATGAATTCCACAAGAAACAGAAATCAAACACAAAACAAATTACAACTTTCAGAAGTAATTGGATGAATCAAAATAAAGCAACCTTTGAATCTCCAAGTTAGCAAGCTGCAAAATGGAAAAATCCACGAAGAAATTTTGCATTCCACAAGATATGGATAATTTTTCAGAAGAATCCATTTCCACCGTAAGGAATTTTTCTGGTTTGCATTAACAACATACATTTACCATCGATTCATTTCGTTGTTTTTTGTAGGCACCACGGTATTTTAAGCCAGGCAATATACTTGGTGATGCTACTTCAAAAGACAGTGCTTCTTCTGAAAGTAATCAAAGTTCAAACATACCAGATTTTCCTGTTGCAAGAAATCCACAAGCACCTTCAGCTGAAAGAGCTGCTGAATTTCAAAATAAGGTACTGGAAAAAAAGACTCGCTTTCAAACTGAATTTCAGAATTTAAAAGAATCGAAATTTTATGACAAATCTGTTGAATCATGTTCGTAAGTATCTCTTCAATTAATACATTTAAACAATCTTTTTATTAGTAATTATAGTTTAAGGAATCATATAAAAGAAATAAATTTATCAAATCAGAACAAACAAATTGATGGGGAATATCCATTTAGATATGCCTGTGGCTAAAACAGGATTTGATGCAGAGCTTTCCGATGGCTAAATGTGATAATGCCATATATAAAAGCCATAAACTAAAAGTTTTAACATGATAACCACTGAAAAGTTTAACATGGTTTTTCTGACTAAAAGTTTAACATGGTAACCACTGAACTTTTAGACATAAAGTTGTTTTTATGGCTATCCTGTTGTCCCATCACCAGAGTGAGGTATTTTAATATCTGAGAGTGTATGAAGTATTTTAGATATCCGAGTGGAAGAAAAAAGGCAGATGGTAATTATTCATTTGGTCACTCATTTCTACATCGACCATAGTTGCTGTGTGTATATGATACAATTGTCATCCACATTTGAAATAAGATTGATATCTCCTTCAGTACATTATTTTTTTACATATATTCGATTAATTTTAATAATTTAGAGGTATTTCAGTGTGGCATTACTAGATCATGATTTTTTTTTTTAATATTTTCTTCATGATCCACAAACAGTGACAATTGGAAGCAGATGCATGAGTGGTTTTCTAATGTTATTTAAAGTAAATACTATTCCAATTTCTTCACTTAATAGTGGTGTTAACATGTGCATCTTGTAACACTTACCTAACATGCATATTAACAAAAATATTAACAGCTTTATTGCCTGATGGTCATGTGTTGTTTTATCTTGACAACGACATAAATTCATTTTTTTTTATTGTCTCAACATTGCGATGGAACAGACGCCTAAAATTTTTTTTTACCTATTTTTTTGTCCTTTAAAAATACCAAAAGAAAACATTGCGTTATTAAAGTGTTATGGGTGATTTTAAACGCTGTAAAAACTTGAGACTTATCATGGAAAAACAGATGAGATATCATTCTTTTAAGTAAAAAATTACTCTTCCATTTGAGCCTATAAGTAAATAGCAGGATAAAAATTTATTTAGAAAAACTGTACTACACATTAAAGATTTTACAGGTATTCAAAAAGAAACTCAGTCTGAAAGTAGAAAAATGTCATTTTTTTATTGCTTCGATTTATTTCTTGTTGATAAGAGTTCAGATCAGTATTTCTATTCTGTTTAACTGCATCACTAAAAAAAGTCATCAAGCAGTTGATTCTTTTATAATGAATAAGTACCCAATAATCTTCACAAATAATCATCAGCATCTGTACTGGTGTCTCTTTGTAAAAAGGGAAAGATTTTGATGAAATTACAAAACAGTAATACCCATATGTAAATTCCAAAAAAAAGAAAATTTCTTTGTTTTAATGTGTTTGCAATTTAGAATTATGCCCAAAATTGAGAAATTAAAAAATAACTGCACTTTTTAATATTATAATTTGTTATTTAAATGCCACCAAGATGTTACTACTGATGTCTTGCGGAGTGCAATTCTACTTGATTGCAATTAAGACTGCACAAATTTGATTTGAGATTTTAAAAGTAGTATAATGATGAGTTTCATTCAAACTTAACTGAAAATTTGTGAAGGTTATTTTTTATAAAATTGTTTATATTAGGAATATATATATATATATATATACAAATATTCATACAAATTTTAAATTTATCTGTTTTAATTTAAATTTTTTTTTTTTTATGTTTATAGGCAATTTTAATTGAATAAATATGTAAATATGGTACTTTTTTTTTTAAAGTAAAGAAGAGTATAAAATTAAGCTCATATTTTGCATCAATTATTCTTTATGTATTATTTAAAAATTTCTTTAAGTTACATTTTCTAATGTAATATGTATAGATATCAATGTATGATTAATGCTTATTGATTAACATAAATGCTTGCAAAAAAAATAACCTTCAAATCTGCAGCTAACAAAAGTAGCCATTTTAAATTATCAGTACTTTTCTTGAAAAATTATGGAAAATGCAATGTAATATTTCATGTGATTTTAATTATATTGAACTAAAACATTTTCAAGTGTTATTATTATTTTTTAATTTTTATCTTTAAATAATACAGGATGCAAACATTTACATATTTGCCCTGCACTAATGACATTCAAGTTGGCCAGGCGGAACAAAGGTTGACATTTGTCAACACTATTTATAAACTTAACGCTTAAAATTGTATGTTACTATTTCCAGGTCAGAAAATATGGGAAAATCAAGAAGTGTTTCGGCTCTTATTGTAAACCCAAGGCAGGTAAGCTACTTTTTTTCATTTTGATTAGTTGCTAATTAAGTTAAAATATCTCCTCTTTTTAATTGAAGTGGGGAAAATGCATTCATGAATCGGTTCTTTTTATCAATTACTAAGTTTTATTAAAATATTTCATTTCCCATATTTAATGTATAAAAATATTTAAATATTGTTAATATATAAGTAAATACTTTTAATGAATATCTATCTAAGAATTTTATTGAATATCTTGCATCTTTCCCATCAGAAACAAATTTTTAAAAATTTAGTGTACCTTGATATTTTTTAAAAAATTGTTTTAAATATTTGTAGCAATTTTAAATTTTTTCATATAAGTTTCAATATAAATTTTTTTTTTTTAATGAACTGTTCTTATTTTACTTAATAGGCATTATTACACTGTGTACTTAACTTAATAAAATTTTTATATTACAACTATAACTTTTGATATAGTTTTTAATGTATTTTTCTATCATCCATATTTCCACTTCTTTCTTCATTATGCAATTAAATTTTAGCACCATCAATGTATTAGCCCTTTATTTAATCAACCCTTTTTTTTTTTTCATAATATAACTCTAACTTTATTTTACTATAGAGAGGAAACCCCTTCTTAAACATATTCGAAATGTACCTTGGGAATTTTCTGAAATTGAACCAGATTATCTTATGAGTAAAAGTACATGTGCTTTATTTTTGAGGTAAGCTTTCAAAATATGTTCTTTTTTTCTATGTTCTAATATTTATTTTTCCTAAATAGGTACATAGAATTCAATTGAAATGAAACAATTATAAAATATTGTTATAAAGTAAATATAATTTCAACATAAAAAAAAAATATGCAAGACATTTTTTTAAAATTAAATCTTGGGCTTGTGAGCATCATTTGATTTGAAAAGGTCTAATTTTGATTATTTGTTTTGAGAGATTTGTTTAATACAAAATGAGAAAATATCAAATTATTAATTAAATTAACTAATGGGGATGGATTATAAAAAATTAATATTTTGAAATTCCTACCAATTAGTATAATCATGTTTATATTGAATAAGTGATTGAAATAAACATGGATGCATAGATAAAATATTTGTTGAAATTATTTCAGTTGGAAATGTTAGAAATTTATTCTTTTATGTTATTCAATATTTTATTAATCTATGCAACATAAGTTCTATACGAAAATATTCTGTAGGAATATATGTTCTTAAATGTATTTATAAAATTGTTATTTCTCTATTTTAGAATTGCCTTAATATCTTTTGCACATTCATAGCATGATTTTTATTCATAGTACATTACATCAATGAGTTTCAGGATTAATATAAGAGGGTTTGGTTTCTTTTCAGTCTCAGGTATCACAACCTCTTCCCGAATTACATACATGACAGACTAAAAGCTTTGGGAAAATCATATAATTTAAGAGTATTATTAGTACAAGTTGATGTAGTAAGTATATTTTAAATTATCTCATTCATGCATACCAAAGCTTTTTCTTACACTTTTCTGGTCTTCTCGAAAGGCAAATTCCTTGGATTTAAAGAAATTTCTCTAAGATATGTATTCCACAAATTACTTTCTTTATTTAGAGATTAAATATTTATTATTTCTGTCTTAATGTACAACTATGCTGTCCTGTAATTAAATTTTTAATTAACATTTATTAACTTTTGTATTTATAAATTTTTGCAAAGGTTCTATGTTACTTTCAGAGTTTATAAACAAATTACAACTTTTTTTTTTTTTTTAATTATACTATATGCATAACTAAGGTAGCTATTTTCAAACTTGGAGGCAAGACTTCCAGTAGGAACAAATAAAAGTTAAATTATTTCAACAAAAAAGCAATAGCATTATGATGACTTGCTTGATGTACCGTGAATAATTATAAATCTACTTCTTTTGATTATAGAATGATTGTTGAAAACAGAAAAGATCCTGACCCCTTTCATAACATACAATCCACTCAGTTTGAACTGCAGCTCCATTAATAATCAAGTCCCATCCTAAATGTTTGGCATCTAAGATGATGAGCATATATAGCAGATAGAGTATAAGGGGAAATGGTTTAATGAGGGTTGACTGTACTTATGAAGTAGTGATGTTTTTTGATATAACTACTACAAAATAAGTAATCAAAACCAAGTGTCTCTTAAAAACTTGAGATTCTCTGATGTAGTGATGATAATGTTGGCTTAATGCAATAGCACTAAGGGGAACTTCAACTAGTCTGCTAAATAAAATAACATGTGTGCCATTTCTACTGATTTTAAGAAATTTAGAGATAAATCTCTGCAATTTTGTAAAAATGCTTTTGTATGAAAATCATATGATAAATCTTTTTAATGATTCGATGTTACTCTTCATTGAAAAAAAAAAAAGTATATTAAGTTTTTAAAATTGTATTTTCTGCAGTTTTTTTTTTAAAAAAATATTTAATAAATAGCAAATGGTATTTAATGTTGGATAGGCAAGTATAAAACAGTAACACATTTCATGTATCTTTGATTATTGTATTATTAATAATTTGTTAAATTTTCATAGGCTGAACCAAATCCTCCCTTAAAAGACCTTTTCTGTGATATCCATTTTGGCTGACTGCACTCTAATGGTTGCATGGAGGTATATTGAAACTTATCACATATCTGATATCTAAAAATTATGTTCTAAACCTGCTTTTTTTATTCTTGCAAACAAACTGAAAATTAGAATGCTAATGTCCAGTAAACATCCTGTCTGTGGGGGTGTCTGGGGGTGAGATGACGAGAGAGAAAGGAATGTAAGAAAGGGAGTTGAACAACTGTAACCAAAGAGAAAGGTTGTGTGGCAGTCCATCCTCGAGTGTGATGGCTGCATAAATAAAAGAGTTCAATAAGTGTAACCCCAGAGAGAGGTTGTGTGGTCAGTTCATCCTTCGAGTGTGATGGCTGCCTAAATAAAGGAGATTAATTAATACAGTCCACTTCATTATTTTATTTGAGTTTTATTTGTGTGTGTGAGTGAGCTGTCGAACATTTTGGTCCAGTCTCGCGGAGACGGATTAGTTGAATTGTGCATTGAGATATAAGTGATCCATTGGATTTCCGCGAAAGTTTGGCTGTATTCTATGGATGAGTTCGGTAGGTGAAGTTTTAATAATTCTAATGTGTTGGACATTTAGCTTGATTTAGTATATAATATTGAAGTATAGTGTGTCTATTACTAAAGTATAGTGTGTCTTTAAAGTATAGTGTGTCTATTACTAAAGTATAGTTGTCTATTACTAAAGTATAGTGTGTCTATTATTGTTGATATTGCCTAATTTGCATTGTCGGTTGTTTAGTTTTAGTTTTTATGTGTTAGTTGCTTTTGTTTGTTGTGTTAATTTAGGTTAATTAAGGTGTTGTATTAAAGTGTTTAGTTTAATAGGGTTGGTTAAGTTTTGGAGTGCATTGTTTAGTGGAATTTAAGTGAATAAACAATGTCTGTTACTTTAAATCTAAAGAAGGATGAGCTAAAAGAGGTTGCGGAAGAGATGGGCTTAATTATTCCAGACAATGCTAGAAAAATAGATTTGATTAACTTAATCGAATCCAGTGATGTATATAAAAACAGGGTTGAGATAGTGCGCAATCTTGTAGATGATATTTTAGAAGAAAGGAGGGAAAAGAAAGAAAAAAAAAAAATAGAGATAAACGAGAATGTGAAATAAAATTAAAAATAGAGAAAATTCAGTTGGCCAAACTTGAAAAAGAGTTGGAACTTGAGAAATGGAAAAGGGATTCAGCTAAAACTTCCCAAATTAGCTATAATAAAGGAGTGAGTGATGACTCTTTGTCTTCCTCAACTGAAGATGAGTCATGGCCCAATAGTTTAGATTCTTCAACTTCTAATAAGAAAAATGTTACTCCATTATCAGTTGTGAAGCCAACATCAAACATGTGTAATCTTACTCCCCGACCATTTTCCAATGCTTATAATTCAAGTAATTCTTGCGTCAAATACTTTGCACAGCAAAACCATTGCAAAAACTGACAATGTTCCAGAAAAAGATGTTTCTAACAAAGTCAGTACAAAAGAGAACTTGAACGAATCCAAGAAATCAAGTGATTCAAACAGCAACACTTCTCTCCACCAAACTCAAACCTCTCATATTCCTTCAACAACATCATCTGTATTAGAAGCAAGTAAAGATAAACCTAAATCTATTGATTCTCGCAGTGTAAAACCTGTAGTTCCTTCTAAGCCTGCATTACCTGTAAAGCCCATGATTTCTAATCGACCAAGTACTTCTGTGAAAGAAAATGATGTTGAGGAGAAAAGATATGGAAAATTCAAATCTTATTCTTCAGAATACTGTGCGGCTTTATGGTGTCTGGGTGCAGCACCACAGGAAATGTAAATAGAGAACAGACTATCCACAGATAAAGTTGATTTTCCATTGAGAAAAATTTGGCCAGTAGAAGGGTTTGAGAAATTGGAATTAACAGGTGATAGTGAAAATTCTATATGCGAGAAAATAATTGAGGAAAAAGTACCAGATGCTGTTCATGCAACTCATCATGGCGTTTACCGGCCTGGAGAAATTACGAGTATTTAATTGTTCCTCAAAGACCATGAATGGAGCTACTATCAATGGATCAGAGATAAGAGTGGACCCATCCCGAGGTGGTGGAGTTAAACGAGGAGACCGTGGTGATGGAGAAGTCCGTGGCAGTAAAGATGGTGGCTATTCCAGTGGAGATAAACGAGGAGACTGTGGAGGAGGAGAATACCGTGGAGTCAGAGGAGATGGTTTCCGTTATGGAGGAGATAGAGGAAGCAGATATGGTAAACCATCATATGGATGTGGTGGAGTACAGGAGTTCTACAGGAGTCGTTCAACTATGGGACCGTCCAAGAAACAGAGGTGGCTGGTAAGGGAATATGCACTGAACAGCAAATGCCATTGCCGAACCTCAACTGTTCGTGTGAGAGTATAACATCTGTTACAGTTGGTGTTTAATATGCTTCAATGGTCTTCAACGTTTAATTTTGAGAATTCATCAATTTCTTTTGTGAATGTGCCTTGAAGCTTAAGACATCTAAAGTAGTTTATTGGAGTGATTCGAAATCAAGTGATTAAAAGACTTTCGTGCTCATCAGAGTTGCTACAATTCATCGATTGTCATCTGATTTCCAGTGATACCACATTAGGTGAGACCAGAGTTCCTGGCTGGAGAACAGTATCCTGATCAACCGATCCAGATCTTTGATAAACAGGACGAGAACTTTTCTGAACTGAGTGATCCAGTGTTGGTGAGAACAAATTGTTTATGAAACAAGTGACTGTAAATTTCATGAACTATTTATTGAGTTTAAGTAATAATTATATAAAAGTATTTTTACATATTTAGATTTATTAAAAATACCAAGTGTTTGTCATTTAAATTAAATTATTCAATTGATAATTTATTTATATTGATAATTTATATATTATTATTGTTTAGTTATTCATGTATGATAGAAACTAATATTGCTGAGATATTTCTGGTAAAAATGTATTCAACAGGAAAGGTTTTCCTGTGAGATCAAAAGTCTATTGAAAGATAAGAAAGTTATGTCAAAGAGTAAATTAAAATCTTTAAATCCCTTTTAGATTTCAGATGGAATCTTAAGAGTAGGTGGACGTTTGAGTAATGCGGAATGTAGTTTTGATAAAAAACACCCTATAATTTTGCCGAAAAATCATACATTTACTGAGATGTTAATTTCTTATTACCATATAAAATATTTTCATGTAGGATTATCTGCTCTTTTGTGTCATGTACGTGAGAAATTCTGGCCTATAGGTGGAAAATCTATTTGTAGAAAAATAGTGCATAAATGTGTTATTTGTTTTAAAGTAAAACCTATAGTGTCAACACAATTAATGGGTAGTTTACCAAAAGATATAAAGTTACCTTGAATTATCCATTTAATGTTTCAGGAGTAGATTTCTGTGGACCATTTTTGGTTAAAATTGGTAAACAAAGAAAGAGTATTGTGTGTAAAATGTATGTATGTTTAATTTGTTTGTTTTGTATTTAAGGCAGCATATTGAGATTGTTTCTGATTTATCATCCGAATCCTTTATAGCTGCTTTAAAAAAATTTTTGCACGTAGAGGCAAATGTGCTAAATTATACTCTGATAATGCAAATAATTTTATAGATGCAAACAGAGAAATTCAAAAGTTTCATGAGTTAGTTATTAATCCTGATATTAAGTTATCTTCATATTTATGTGAAGAAGGTATTGAATGGAAATTTATTCCCCCTCGAGCCCCAAATTTTGGTGGTCTCTGGGAAGCGGCCATTAAATCATTTAAGTTTCATTTTAGAAGAGTAGTTAAAGGTGCTAGTTTAAATTATGAAGATTTTTTTAACTGTATGTATACAAACTGAAGCAATTTTGAATTCTAGACCATTGAGTCCAATTTCTACTGATAATGATAACTTCGAAGTTTTTTTAACTCCAGCCCATTTTTTGATTAATCGATCAATGAACGCTATTTTAGAGCCTAATTTAATTGATTTAAAAGATAATAATCTTAAGAAGTGGCAAAGGGTAACTAAAATAGTTCAATTAGTGTGGAAAAAATTCAAATAGTGTGGAGCTATTTAAGTGAATTGCAACAAAGAAATAAATGGGTCTTTGAAAAAGACAATGTAAACATTGGTGATTTAGTGCTATTGGTTGATGATAATTTACCTACTTACAAATGGTCTCTAGGCAGAATAATTAATATTTATTATGGTGTTGATAATAAAATCAGAGTACTTAATATAAAAACCCAGAGTGGAATTTTTAAGAGACCAGTATCAAAAGTGTGTGTTTTGCCTATGCCAGAGTAATTTCCTTTAGAGTACTTTTGTTTACATTCATGGTATTATGTTTGTAATTTGTTTAAATTTAGTAAAATTATGTATATATATATATATATATATTCATTTTTTTTCAATGACTTATTATATATGTTTAGAATTGTTAATTTTGTATATTATTAGAATGATATTTTATTGTATATTATTGAATGTTTAGTAAACATGTCAATGGGTGGCGGTATGTTGCCTCGAAACCCAAGTCCCCGTGTATAGGGGAAGTCAACGCCCTATGTCCCGTAAACATCCTGTCTGTGGGGGTGTCTGGCAGGGGGTGAGATGACGGGAGAAAAGAGAAAGGAATGTAAGAAAGGGAGTTGAATAAGTGTAACCAAAGAGAGAGGTTGTGTGGCCAGTCCATCTTCGAGTGTGATGGCTGCCTAAGCAAAGGAGATAAAATATTACAGTCAATTTTTTATTTGAGTTTTTATTTGTGTGTGTGAGTGAAAATTAGAATTTAAATACAAATATAGGATAAATAAAATTACAAATAGAGAGAACTGATAAAAATATTATTTAGTTAAAATATTCAGTGAAGTACGCGGGCATTTATTATTGATGGGAAGAGTAATGTCATAATCAAGAAGGCGTTTGAACAAAGTATTAGGGTTATTATGAATATTATTATAAAATGAGTTGTGAGTTTGTGAATAAAATTTTTAATTGAAGGAATTTTCAGAGCGGCGAGAATATCTTTATTTCTTACAAACCACGGTGCATCAACTGCCATGCGTAATACTTTATTTTCAAGAGTTTGAATATATTTGATTCTAGATTTGCAAGCGTATCCTCATATTGGACTGGCATATATTATAATGGGACGCAAGTAGACCATATAGATAACCATACTATCCTATATAGACGAAGGATTCTCATTCTGATACCTTTCAGAGTTCCTTCATTCCTTCGGAGTTCCTTTTAGTTACACAAAATATATTGACTTTTCTTTAAACGGAATAGAGAAAAGATTATTTTATACTGTGCGTATTTATTCAATTTTCAATTGTAAATAATAAAAAAAATCCAAAGTTTGTTTCAGTGCTGAAGAAGCTGGAACATACCTTGAAACATATAAAATGTTTGAAAATAAATCTGCTGATCTCATCAAAGAGAAGCAAGACAGTGATCATTACCTTGGTAAGTTAAATAGAGGCTATCGAGAAAAATATTGACACCTTTTGACTAAGAAAGCATAAGTATGTAATAATTAATAAAGTTTGTGCAAATGTCAAAAAAAAAAAATATATATATTCATTTGGCAGTAAATATAACAAAACTGTTGTTTTCCTTGATTAATCAAAAAAAATTTCTGGAATCTTTAAAAATGTTTCACTAGTTGCATCCTATTACTATACTAATAAAATGTAGTACAAGTAAAGTTTATACTTTATTAGTTAAATGAATATTTAAACATGAAAAAATAATTTTTCTACACATAAGTAATTATAACAAAACATAATTTTTTTTAAGTTCCTTATAAACTCGAATTACGAAATTATAATTCAATTTATGTCAAGGAAATTTGAAGAGTTATTTTCTATAATCACATTTTAACTTTTCTCTGAAAATCTTGGATCCATGTGAGCATTTCCACCAATACATTATAATGAGGGGAAAAAGCAATATTAAGATATTTAGGAAGTATATATGATGGGAGATTACTGCTATTCAATGCTAACCCCAAAAGAGCTGCACATAATTTTTACCATCGAAGAAAATTCAAACTTTTGGATTATGAGAAAGTATAATATCTTCATCATTGTGACAAAAAAAAAAAATGGAATTGTTAAGCACATTTTCACTTTTCTGCAAAGTCCATTTAATTTTGACATTTTGTTGTAAAAGTGATTTAATTATTGGAATGAAACCCTCAAAAAACATCTTAAATTAAAAAACATTTTTTTTTACTTGTATAACTTATGCATCTAAATAAATTTTAGATTTAATCTCTCATACAAACCTATTTCCAGCTTATTGATTGTCTGACTACCATTAGATCCATTAATAAAACAGATGCAATGGTCCTGCTTTCAAATTTTAAAGTAAGTAATGAATAATTCAATCTCTATTTATTCGTGTGCTACTATTATTTATTCATTTATCAATGCTTTTATTTGATAGACACTCAAAGGTATTGTACAAGCATCCATTGAAGACCTAACCCAATGCCCTGGAATGGGACCTTTAAAAGTATGCTTATTTCATATTTTAAGAAATTAATATTTTTGATTGTGAAAGAAAACATACATGGCCGCTCATTTTAAATTCATAATGAATATTTGTTGATAAAAAATTTTTACAAAAAAAAAAAAAAAAAAAAAACCTTCTTAATAAATAATCTTTAATGCAATAAATAATAAACATATATTAATTGATTTCATAACAAAAAATTAAATGCCTTTGAACACATTTTCACATCTTTTTAATGATGAATACTCTGTCAAGTTTATGTAAATGTTGTTTCCGCTTTTAAAATTATGACTAGTAAGTATCTTGGGACGATGTCCATGGTGCAGGTAAAGTCTCCTACTATTACTTATGCTGACATTCTGAAAATAAAAAGATTTTTATTAAATGGATACTTTTGATTTTAAGATCATTCCATATCCAATCAACACAATTTCCACAAGAATTTCATCTTTTGCGTCATTCATAGCATAGGGTAGGCTATTCTATCATTGGTCACATTATTCTAATTTTTCGCCGACTTCCCATCACTGGTTTTAAGGAGTTCAGCTCAGCAGCATCTACCCAATAAAAGTCTGGGTTTCCACCTCTGGTGGTGTCTAGTTTAGCAAAAAAAAAAAAAATTTGTTTCTCTCTTATTTGAAACAACAGTATATAAACATATTATGCAACTAAATTTTTAATGCAATTGTGTATATTTTAATAAATCATTCTGTAGTAAGACCTCCCTTTGTACCAAAATCTGAAATTTTATGGTTAAATGAGTTCATTGATTTGATGTGGATCTATGAATTTAATACATTTTGAATTTTCCAGTATGTTGTCGTAAATATATTTTATACAATAGAACCCCTGGAAGTCGAACTTCAAGGGAGACGCCAAATAATTCGAGTTATAAAGTTTTCGACTTATGCAGATTTTGTAACATGAAATATTCGACTTGCAGAAGTTTAGATTCTTTCTAACTTATTTTGAGTTAGATAAGTAAAAAATAAAAATTAAGTTACAGAGGTAATAAACATGTTTATTTGCAACTTAAAAGTTATATTATGTACCATAATAAAAAATCAAACATTGCTAATGTTCGAGATACAGAGGTCCAATTTTTTTTTTTTTCGAGTTAGGAAGGGAAAAATACATACCAAAGTGGCTTGTGGGGATTGACTAAGTATTTTGACATATAGAGGGTTGAAATTTTTGAATAATGGAGGTTTTGGGGTTTGAAGGGAAGGGAACAAATTTTTTTTCGAGTTTTGGAGGTTTTCAACTTAAAGAAGTTCTACTGTATATAAATGAATATTTTTTTTTTTATAATGGAATGAATTTAATATATAAATAATTTTTTTTTTTCTCAGGCAAAACGTCTATATGATGCTTTAAGAAAACCATTAAAAAATACTGCTAAAGTATAAAATGTATTTTTTTACCTCTGAGATTTACTGATTGGATTGTGCACTTTACTCAAATCAAGCATCACTTTCAAGGCTTCCAACTCCATGTTTAGCTTTGAAATTTCATTTTGAAGATTCTTGTATTCCTAAAAGGTGTTTTATTTATAAATAGTGTAAATATCTAAAATTAAGAGAATATTTATGAACAAATATTAAAATAAAATCTTATGTTACAAACGAATTAAATTAAGCAATGCATTAATTGTTGTATAGTGATTTATTTAAACATGGCATATATGGTTTTCAATCAATGGTTTTGAAGAAAAAGAAAATAATTGATTAATCATAACTTATGCTGAATACATGAATGATTCATTAAAAAAAATTCAATATAATATGGAATAATTGTTAATTCTTTGTTTATGTTCCTTACTATAATATATACATTTTGAATTTTAGGAACCCATCAGGAAATTAATTTTCAACTTTGTTAATTAAAAATTACATTCTTATTAATTAAGTTTTTTAACAACAGCAATTCAGAAATTGTAATCATGGATAAAGGCATCCAATTTTTTTCTTTCAAATTACCACACATTTAGTGGGATAAATACAGGGTTTTTCTTGAAGTGGCAACAAACTGAAATAGTAACCAACAAGAGAAACAAAAAGTGGTAGAACATGCGATTTATACATGATAGTGCACCCTATATTTTCCCATCAATGTGTATAATCCATATTACATGAACTGGGAGGTGTATTGGTTTGTACCAGACCTGTTGCTTGGCCTCCATGATTTCTAGACTTCTTCTTTTTAGACATATTTTTGAATCACTTGTGGAGATATTGGAGAACCATTGTTGCTTCCAAAAAAAATCACCTGCACCCTTGGTATTGTTGAGCAAGTCTGACAATAGGTGCTTCATCACTGTCGCCTGCATAGTGACATTTGCAGTTGTAACTCCTGTAATCATTTTCTCTCCATCCTTTCTGGTACTGAACTCTACACTATAGACTATGTTGTAATTATGCTACTAATTAAGAGTATGCAGCTGTAACATCGAATGGAACCACCAAAAAAGTGCAATAAAAAATACTTTTGTGGTTTACGTATTCTATGGCAATTTCCGCTTGTTTTAAAGAATACTGTAACTCTTTTTGAGTTTGACGCTGCATCAACGGAATTGTATATTTAAAATCGGGCATTACCCACCTGTAAAAATCATATTTTTGTTGTAGTGTCTTTGAAATTTCAAAATTAATAACCTTAATAAGTTAGCTATATAATTTATATCATTGTTAGCCATTAATCTATTTAAGTGGAAATACTGACATGTATTACAAATTTTTTATACCCGAAAGTTAATTTTACTCTTTAGAAATATGTTTCTAATAATTAATTATGCTTAGATAAATAACTATACAATATTGTATTTAACATTCGTTTATAAAACATAAGCAACTGTAATTTCACTTTCATGTATTTATCAATTAGCACAACATATACCTGATTACAAGATTGAAGATCAGAAAACATGCTTCCATCGACCAAAGTTGCTGAAGTTGCAGTTTCTGGCAACTTAGTTTGAACTGGCTCGTCATAACCAGCTTTTTCAAATAATTCTTGTAAAAATTTTTTATATCCCTGAAAGTAAGCCTCTATTATCTCATTATTGGTAATTATAGCAAATGTTACAGTTATCTTCTAAAATTTAATGAAATTTTAAATAATGGCAGTTAAATTTCAAAGTTGTAAAATTAAAAGTAATAGTGTAATTAAGTTATATAATAGCTTAGTGATTTTGTTTAGATAAATCATTTTACAAAAAGTATAATGAAAAATTTTAAAATCATATTCATTTTATAAATTAATATGATAGAAGACAACAACCTTCAAATTTTATGTTATCTCTTTTTTTGTTTTCTTAACATTAAAACAAAGATTTAATTAGTTTTTTTAATATCATTTTTGAATGTGAAAAGATAATTGAATAAAAGAATAATAAAATATGCATATTACTTACCTTTTCTGTGATAAATCCACGTCGAAAATCTGTGTAAATCAGATCCCATTCTTTTTGCAACTTGGAACTCATTCTTGGATAGACTAATAAAGCGTCTTCATGGCATGCATATCTGGTGCTGAACTCGGCAGAATACTGACATTTGCTGGGTTCTGTTACATTTAACAAAGTTTCATTTGCTCCGCAGATTAAGATAATCTAGTAGAAAGGATAAATAAAACTAATCATGCATTTGAAAACACTTACCTCTCTTTAATAAGGCATGTTTGGGACCTATTAAGCATCAATAAATGGTTTTAAGCGCTCTGATAAATATTTAAAAGTTTAAGACATGTATATATTTTATGTGTTAACAGTAGAAATATTTAATGAATGTGAGCAGTCAACATCTGGCTGTCAAAGACAAATGTTTGATTCCATATGAAAAAAAAAAACCACTAAAGCAAAAAAAAAAAAAAAAAAAAAAAAAAATTAAAGAGAGGCTACTATATTTACAAATTAGGGTTCTCAAATTTTTAACTCATAATTATTACTAATGCTTACTCAATACACTAGATAAACACCATGAAGATACTTCATTGCTCTCGTTGAAATAATAAAATAATTTCAAGGAAAAATTCAAAATTAATTTTTTGAGAGTCTGCAACTAATAATCCAATTATAAAGCACTGTTTTTTATATTGGGCAACTTTTCTAAATAATGTAATTTTAAGATTTTATTGCATGCATTACTTAATATACAATGTATTTTTTAACCAATACTGAACATTTTCAAGAATACATGGCAATCTTATCTCGTAAACTTTAAAATGTATGCTTGCTGCTGATGCTTTATTCACATGTTAAAATGCGAGTGATAAAAATCAAATTGAGCATTTATAATGAAATTACTATAAAACATTAAATTCTAGAATGCTTGATGATATGTCAAAAAATGACTGACCCCAGATAATCATTCTCATATATCATGATTGCATTAATTCTGTTCCATGGGTGTTCTACGACACTAAATTAAATTAGCATATTTAGGTATTTTAAATCCATTCTTTAATTCTCTTTTATAAATTTTTAAGGTTAATAGTAATATGAATTAATGCATAAATAACACAAATTTCTATGCTTGTAATTTTGTTATTTTAAACAATATATTAATTAAAACTCGTAACTTTTCAAATGCCATTTTATAATTCTAAATTACGCCTGTTAAAAAAAAAACTTAACGAGATCCCAAATAAAGTCATAGGTAACCTATGTGTCATAGGTAAGGATAAGTTTTTTTATCTCTCAGCATGCACAATATTATATCTATACTAATTGCACATATATTTTATAAAATTGAATTAATTCAACTGCATGTTCTATAATTTTCTGTATATTTTGTTAACTTTTTGCTAATTTTTATAAAATAACTTAGAAACATTTTATTTACTTTGACAGATCTTTCTACATCTCCACAATGATCACCATTTTTCAAAACCATTGCTGCAAATGTATTATTTTCTATATCCCAATGACTCCAAATGCTACAAAAATATTGAAATATATCTTTTATCATATTTTCCCACATAAAAAAGACTTTTTTTTATTTATATAATACAAAAATTTAACACTGTCAATATTCATTGAATTGCAACCTTTATGCTCTGCCATATAAGATTGAATCCTTCAAAGAAGAAGGGCAATTCAGTGCGAGTCAACCGTCATACACATTTGAAAATTAAGCTTCATGACATTGAATTCCATTAATCATCTCAAAACTATATAAATTTTAGTGCATTAATAAGATTATAGACATTAAAATTTTTAAAGTTCCATTATTTACAAAATTATTTTTTATGTAGCCAATGCTAAGATGAAGTTATAATGTAATATTCATCATAAAAACACAGTTTAATTTTGAAATTAAAAAGAAATTGGATTAAATTTTATACAAGTGTAATAAAGAATTGAAATATTCAAAAATAATAAATCAAAGATCTAAATCTAGAAAAAAATAATAATTACTTTACCCAAGTATGCCTTGGTAAGCATTCCATCTAGGAGATATTTCATACTGAGTAAAATTTTGGAATGGACAGAATGTATATCTATAGCTATAAAAATGTATAAAATATCAAGTAAGAATAAACTTAATTTTTCAAAAATTTGCTAATAATTTTTTTTAAATTTTTTATGCACTTTCAAATACAAAAATTCATGAATGTAAAAATAAAATTTATAAAATTTTAAACAATTTTTCTGGAGAATAAAGGTAAATAAAAATAAAGAAAACTATTATTACACAGCCAAAGATAAGTAAATTTTCATACATATTATGCAATGTACATAATATGTAATAGATCAGAATTTGATCTGTTTATTAATGGAGGCACTCTCATTTAACATCATTGGGCAAGTGGCTAAAAAAAAAAAAGATTTAAGTGCATCAACAAGTAGAAACTGCCTAACAAAATTTGACACAGCCATGTTTCATATGGAGGTACTTTGTCAGTAGTAAGATGGTTGAATATGAAATCCCTTTGTACTTCATAGATAACATATTATAGATGTGTATAAGAACAGAATGAAAAGGTACAGCCAAGGTGTACCTATACTGCAAGTGCTATATATCAATGCTAGGTGCAACTACGAGGAGGTACAATAACCCACCTCAGATCTTTTATGACAGCTACTGGAAGGGTAATACCTAGATCAGTTATGCATAGAAGGCTACATGAAGAGGGGTTGTATACAGTATGTCCCAACATTATGTTTAACCTTTATATCAAGCCATGGAAATGAAAGGTTTAATTAGGGTATGCACACATCAAGTGGAAGGCAAGTTACATATTCTTTATATATGTGTCTAAATGTTGTAAGCAAAGGAAACTGTACATTTGGTAGGTGTCTAGAATCTAATATTACCTAAGTCATATTCATGAAAAAGAAAGATTTGTTGGTTCAGAGTATGAGTGTAGACAAGTATCTCTCTAGATGGCCGCACTAACTTATCCCAAGATCCCACTTAATTATATAGATATGACATTTTTATCCAATTGTTTGTCTGATACAGTTGGTTACTCCTTCATCCTATAAGACAATAAAGCTAAACTATACAAACTTCTTACCATATAACAACACGGTGCATACTGAATATACACACTAAAAGTAATTCCTTAGTAATGTGAAAGTCTAATTATTTTTATCAGATTTTCCTTCTGTTCATCTGACAAAACTTTCAGTGTCAATTTTGCACACATCTTTCTCTGTGTTTAAATTTTCTGTTAAAATATTTTCTTTGTTCATATATAATAACACAGATACTCAATCTTTTGCCTTTTCACATTGTTTCTATAACTTTTGTAATGTTTTTGTCAATTATTGCATGTCCTTGACAATAATCATCATTCTCAAAAGATTCTTGTTCTGAAAATCGAAGGCACACCATTTTTATCACTATACACTTTTAATAATATTTGGTAAGACTTTGTTGACAACTTTTTTAATTTCATGAAAAATCTGATGCTTTCTTAACCAATATTTTTCAGGAAAACATGATTATATGTATATAGATGCTCTCAATTACAAATGAATAAAAAATATTCTCCTATTACAACTTGTAAGCATTTAACTGCAAAAAAATACAGTTAAAAGTTTAACACATTGTATGTGGAATGCAACACTAAAAGTAATTCCGTAATTATGAACAGTCTAGTTATTTTTATTCAGACTTCTTACTTCCATTATTATTTAAATATATTAGCTATCACAGATAAAATTTAATTATCACAGATATATGTAAATCACATAGAAAATAATTTACATTATTGATATCAATACTGTACTGAATTCTAGGCTCAATTTTTTTGGTACAAAGACATATTTGTTTTGCTCGTGTTAAATTAATAGCTGTCTTATACTCTTCATTTCCTTTTAGTAATTTCAAGAAGGATCTATCATCCCATTTCTCACACATCAAATTAATATTCAACTTTGCAATACAAATGTACAACATTTCTATGTGACACTGGGGTACTTTTACAGAACAAAAGCATTTTGCAAAAAAAATTTAAATGTGAAAATGAAATAAAAATAAGCAATTAATTATATTTATAAGAGATAATTTTGATTCCAACTTATATATACTATACAAACAACAGAGAGATTAAGATAGAAATGTTAATAGAACTTAAACATACATACGTGTCTTGGGTTAAATTAAAGCATTTTCCAAGTAATCTTTCTAATAATTCAGGACCACTAAAGTTAGCAGGTAAAACTGATGGTATTAATTTATTTGCATTGTCAACATCCGCTACACTGTTAGCAAAAATACCTGCAAACAGAAAACAATATTTTAAAAACCTTTAGCAATATCTAGTTCAGATACACTATTAAATTATAGTTAAAAAATTAAGAAAATGGAATAAGATTCTTGGAGAAAAAAGTATTCAACTTTATACACACACAAACAAAATATATTGAAATTAATTTTTAGTAAAAAGTATGTCAAATACTAAAATTCACTTTGAGCGTTTAAATCTTGAATTGTTTTAAAATTTTATTTTAATATTGAATTTGATATTCCAGGTTATAAAAAATATTAAAATGTTCATTTTACTATTTACAATACATTTTTAATAAATATAACTTTCTGAAACACATGAAGTAGAATACAATGTTGTTAATATGTATATATGCATTCATGTTAGCTTATTTTCTAATTTTTTTTTACTGAACAAAAAATAAAATTAATGCTTTCAATCAATGATGGAAATTTCTAGCAAAATAAGTAAATGTATAATACATATGTAGTGCAAGTTGTGGAACACGTTTTATAATTGTGTATTGCAAATTCCCTACTGTGTTTTCTCCTACACTTCACAAAATTTTGTGGCTTTTTTTTTTTTGTATTGTTCAGAAAAATTCAATAAATAAACAAAATTGTTAAATTGTGTGATCTCTACTTTTTGGATGATGGAACAAAGTGGCAAACCATTTGGGAACTGAAAGTAGGGTGTCAGTAAAGTAATGCTTACTGCCATGTACAATATATGAAAAACAGTTTAAGGATACTGATTAGATCTGAGAGAAAACCTGATCAAAATCAGCCAACAACAACAAAAAGGTCAATAAAAATCTATATTTGTTCATTACAGCAAAGCATGCCAAAGTGCCGAGGTTTCGGCTCTCTCATAACTGTCACACGGACACAGGAACACGAGTTTCAAGGGTTACTGCTTCTAAACAGCTGCATGAAAGAGTTTTATTTTCAAGAAGGATTGCTAATTGCATTCTGCTCACTTTTATGTAGATGAGAACCTGTTTAGCATGGTGTAGAGAAAATAAACTTTTAACAAGATATAGTGCAGAACTGATAACTAATTCCCTAATTTTAATGCACTTTTTACAGCCTCTATGACTGATGTAAAGAATATGGAAGACATCTTGAAGGCATATATTCGTCTTTTCAATCATTGACTGATTTTAATTTAATTGGCAACCAGCCAACAAATTTATGACAAATGAGAATATTAATAATATGGATTGGTCAACCAGATCTACAAACCTAACCAGTATAGAGCATTCTGGGACACTCTAAAGAAATCAATTGCAATTTGCCTCCCACCTCCTGGAATCATTCAAAACTTGAAAATAGCATTGCTGGAAGAGTGGGACCAGTATAGATATAATATACTGGTATAGATTTTAATGGACCAGTATAGTTTTTAATATTTCTAATACAAATTGAAATATGAGCAGTGTATAATAAGATTATTGTCCCCTATTAACCAATTTTTTTTTGTGTTGTCACTATTTTACCACCTTGTTGAGTCTTATGCATTATTTTGTACGTATATCAGAACTGCCACATAACTATTTTTTATATCAAATGATGTTCCTACCAATTTTATTACTATTTGTCAAGTAGTTCTCGAGATATTTTGCCAAAAGTGAAAATTTTTTTCTTGTTCAAGCATAATGTTAATATTGTTGATAACGCGGATGGATTTTAGAGACATTCTTGTCAAAAGTACAAAATTTAAAATCAATTTTCAAATTAAATATTAGATTTCAGTTGCAAAAATTCTCAACATTGATGCATTCAACATGAAACGATCAGCTTTATCTTTCATTTTTATTGGTTTTACCATTGAATGTGAGTCGAATATTTATAAAAAATTTAACGAAACACTTCCCATTTTAAAATCATTTCCAATGTTATAATGGCAGATTAAAACACTCGAATTTTCAATAACAACAAATCTGTTTTGAGTTTTTCTTTAATAGCTCTTTTAACAGTGCTTTCTCCATTTGATTCCTTTACCAGCATATTCTTTAACAATCTACAAAATACTTTAAATTCATTTTACGATATCTACAACAATATTCTTTCTTTTTTTAATAACTTACCCTTACAATAATTACATATAGAATAATGAGTCTACATCCAAACTAAAAGAATTTCACAAGGGACAAAATATTCATCAATAATTATACATTATTTTGAAAGAAAAAATCTCCGTAACTGTCAAAAATACTTTTAGGTATGTAGTTAACCAAATTGTATTCAACCATCTGTATTTTCATAAAGATTCTTAATAAATTTATCCAATGGAGCTGACAATGCGAAACATTAATACAAACAACTTTCTTATGATATAGGAATATGTTTTGACTTGGGTCAAGTCATTTAGCAGGCATTAATAACACGATTAATAATGTCATGAAGGATACATATTCTTGGACTATGTATCCTTCATTACATATTCTTGGCTATCTTAAAATGCTACACCTGTTGTCCTGTGAATTTTTGGTTATTTCCTGGATGAATTGTTTCCTATTCTTTGCATTATCTTTTTATTCTGCTTCTCCAGTGTATGCTATTTATCTGCTGATGTATATATGTAGTTCAAGATATTCAATTTGGTCACTGAAATTAGTGCATACTTCAGAATTCAAATTATTATTATTTGTTCTTTTTTGCCAACTGTTTTTGTTAGAACTGATTTGGAGGTACATGGAAATTTATGTATAGCAATTGATATTTTATGGCTTTATAATAAAACTAATTTTTATTTCTAAAAAGTCATTGGCATCCTCCCTTTCACTTGTGTTATTAATTTTCTATGGTTTTTATCTTATATGTAGTACACTCAACCTGTTTTTGTACAGTAGTTGGGACTGCAGAAAAATAAGTCTGAGTGTTATATCTAAATTTCTTACTTTTAATTATTTGTCTTTTGAAAGACAATTTTTTTTATATATATTTCATCAGATTGCACAAAAAAGACCATACAAAATTAAGTTTGAATAGTGTGTGAATAAGTAAGTTTAAAAAATTATCTATTATACATATATATGAACAGTAAAGAGTTTTACTCTTTACTGTTCATGAAATATTCATAATTTTTTTTTATTGATAGCAGTTAGTAATATATATGTATAAATATCTAAAAATAACATCAAAAAGCCTACACATATAGATCTAATTGAAATTTTAAAAGCTATTTTACATTTAATAATTCTTTTCATTAGTTTTAATGCATAATTTATAATAAATAAAATATATGCAATAAATTCAAAATTAAGAAAAGGCCTTTATTATTATTTTTACTGCCTTTATTTTCAGAAGTTAAATTTTCAGATTCTCATACTTATTTTATTAAATTCTAGAACAGTAGAATTATGTGCTTATTTATGAAAAGATAATGCCTTAGGGCTAATTTTAAAAACTTTTTTCTTTTCATTTAATAACGCAACTATGCTATTTTTGTCATTTTAAGTTTGCATTTGTAAATATATTAATTGCAGAAAAACAAAGATGTGAATATATGATTACAGTAATAAATGTTGTTGTTTATTTTAATGCAGCTGGCAATACAGAGGCAGTTAATCTTTATGCCATAAGCAAAGGGCTGCACTGCTGTTACTCATTTAGCAACACCCTTATTAAATTTGGTATATATGTATATTAGCATGAATTATAATTAACATTTTAATAAATTTTTAAAAATGAAAGTTTACCCATAGTTAGCAGTCTCCTTTACAAAACGCATTTGCACCACTGATGCAGCTGCAACTAAAATAGATAAAAATCATCATATATAAAATATACAATAAAGATTTGCTTTAGTTATAAAAAATATAATGTGATATTTACAAATGCTTCTTATTTTGATATCATTTAACATATTAATCAAATAATACAATCTAATAATATTCTCAATAAATAAATAAATAAAGTATACCTAATAAATACATAAAACTTCAAAAAATAATCACAATAAACACATTTTCCCAGAAAAAAATTCAATTTTATTTAAATTATAGTTTTTATAAAACACAAGAAATCATAACCTAAAAAAAATTTACAAGAATTATAACAAAAGCCCTAGAACATTTATTTGCTGTAGAAATAATGAACAGACAGACAAATTAAAAACCACACTAAAGCTTTTTGAAAAAGTGATAATTTGATGACTGAAATAATTTTTACTACCATTACAAATGAAAATCCTAATCAGATTTACAAATAAGTTATCAATAAAAGAGATGAGGGTTTATTTATCAAATGAATTGAAACTTTAAGTAATAAAAGATATGGCAGAAGCCAAGCTGATTAACCAAACATTTTAATATTTAGGTTGTGCTTCAAATTATTGTGTTTTTCAAAAAATAAAATTAATTTTAATAAAATAATAAATATGATATATATTTATTCTCCTCTCCCAAATGCTTTGATTTTAAGAAAGTAGACTGCAAACTTTCATATTACAGCACAAGAAGGAAAATTAAAAAATTGCTCTACAGGATATTGGATGTAAAATTTACCTTGCCAGAAGAAACAAATATGGCAAAAAAAGACATAACTTATAGTTAAAATGAGGTTTTTTTAAATAAAAGTCTATTATACTTCAATGAATAATTTTTATGAATGAATATTCTGTAAAAAATACTAAAGTTACACAAAATTTTTTAATAGTTTGATTAAAGTCTAAAAGTATTATTTTTATAGTGAATGAAATGAAAAACACATTATTTTTTTTTCATTAAAAGATGATCTATTTTATTATAAAATTTTATACTTTACACTTTTTTTATTTGTCATTAAAAAAATTTTGAACATTGTACAAAATGATTGATTTGCAAGAAATGACAAAGTAGAATCAAAAAGCAGTTAAATTTCACAGTAAAATTTAAATTTAGCAAGAAAAAAATTGGTTTATTTTATTACTTATTTTTTGTTTTTTTAACTAAATGAAAAAAAAGGCTCATAAGAAAATAAGTTATTACATAATTTTAATTACATAATAATATATCAAAAAATTTACATACCTGAAAACATATAGCATAATATAAATAAATATTTATACATATTTGATACATATAAAAGCTATTCTCTAAATATTTACAATCAAAACATTATCAGCTGTACAAAACAAGAACAATTTTTTTCATTAAAACGTTTCCTAAAAAACAGATTCTATAAGTTTAACAGATATGACCATAAGAAAAGTCATGTTATTTAACAGTAAGTATCTTG